>OX438817.1:20359327-20588052 GCA_949316475.1 Hypomecis punctinalis
AAATTTTGACAAAACTAATATAATGACATTCAATAAATATATTAAATTGACATCTAAAATTATTTAGCCTTCCTACTATTATTGTGGCGAATAAATTAGTGTCTCCAGTTAAAAAAGACATAACTCGAGTGCCCTTTTGTTGTTATTGCATCATTGTAATCAACGTGTCGTGTTACATAACACATCAAAGGGACATAGGTACTTAACTCTAAGAGAACCCTAACCTACTTTTCCAATTACATCAAAGTCTTTACTTGTCGTTCGAAAGTTATCAAGTCACATCGAAAGTTATCAAGTCAAATGGCTCCATGACAAATTTTGATGAAATTCATTTAGTTTTTTACTATTTAAATGGAAATTAGGGCTTTCGAATACCGGATTTTTCAATATCAGTATTACTACCGAATGTTTTTCTAAATACCGGGATACTGGGATACCGGTATTGAAAAAAAGAAACCTTATTTTTTTCAGACTTCTAATTTTATTTTTTTTGGAAGTACGTATTTAGAAGGTAAAATTAATAAACAAAGTTTTAATGTCAAATCATATATTATTTACATGTAGGTACAATTATCTTTTTTTATAACAATAGGTCATATTCATTATATTAAACCACTGACTGCTGACCAGTCTTATTTTACAATAAAAATTATAAATATCACATTTATTATTATGGAATTTCACAAAACTTGTCTAACAACATTTCTGTAAGTAATAAGAATCTCGACGATATTTGGGTATTAACATCTAAGATAGACAATAACAGTGAAAATAAAAACTTTTACATACTCCGTAAATAACACATAATAGGTATCTAGCCAACAAAAGATATCTTAATAATAATTTTTTATACCTATTTACTTTGGTTAACATTTACAAAAAAATAAACATAATAAAATATCTAATGATTAGTAAAGGCTTCAAATCACAATTTTATTGTCACATCAAGCACGATATCATTGGGCTGCGGCTTTTTCTTCTTGAAATTGCGTTCTAAGAAAAGAAAGCGCATCTAGGCTTTTATCAGAGAGAGAACTTGTGCGAACGAATGCATAACAAATAATTATAAGCCATATCAAGATACATTTCTCGGTCACCTACAGTACTATCATAAACACCCATTTCACCGCGTACAATAAAATCAATATCAATATCAGTGCTAGAAGAATCTTGCCGTTTAGTTGTCTTCTTTTGAGTTTTAGCTTGCATTTTCTGCTTCTAGTTGCTTTTCAATCGGCAATTCAACATAAGTAGGCATGCTCAAACTCAATGAAGGAATGTCGTCGCTACTGTCACTGTCTATGAAAACAGTGGTCCTCATGAACCCAAGGAAGTTTCATACGAGAGCTGGAATGATTACGAGCATCCCACAAACGTTTCGAAGAGTAAGGCACCAACATTGTAATATATGTGAAACAGTGATCGTCGCAAAGGGTTAATACCGATATAACTAATAAATAAATTAATATATAATAAAAATATAGATCAAATACTGACTTAGATAATTATTAAGTCAAATGTAAATAACGATAATGAGTAGTTTTTTGAGTGAGACACCACCCGATGGCGTTGGGTTTGCAAACCTGTCAAACTACAACTCTCTTCCGCGAGTACCTTCCCATTTAGTCGAAAAATAAATAGCGGATACTAAAAATCACAAGGGGGCGTGTACAAAAAAGTAGCGGGGTGCGACAGGCTTCCACCGTGGCTGGAGGACGGGGGACTTCACTTCTGTTCCGATTGGCGGTGTGGGCGTGCGAAGATGCAGACTGCAGAGTGCTTCCGAAGATTAAGCCAGATTGGCATAGCAAAAAGTCGTACACACCTACCTACTAATTCGAGTGCTGAAAGTTATTACATTCGGTGTGGCGCGATTGTAAAGCTAAGTATTGCCTTTGGTGAATTGTTTAAAACTGTTAGGCGGTTTCCTAAATTGCTAGGTAGATATTATTACACGATTTAGGATTAGTATTCACTCGGTTCAGTTGTAATTAATAGTAATTAGTAACCACTGATTCAATTGTTGTACTTAGGCTTATAAAGTTTGATATTCATGTGATTTCAGTGCTTGAGTTGATATGATTTGGGTATCTATTATTGAATTTGATTCGATTAACTATTAAATATTTGGAAATTATACTATAACTATTTTGTACATAAATTTATTGCATTTTATTTAATCAGGACTTCACATCCCTTAGATTTAGTGCAGCAGTAATTTCCAGACCGCGTGACAATTTAAGGTTATGTATGAGGTTTTAATATTACTACTAAGCTTTCTTTCCTTATTCCGCTAGCAAGAAGTCTCAATGGATAGTCACAGGGTGATTACTAGGCAGTGATTCGTACCTACAACATGGTAGTTGGGGATAACTGTTTGGCCTGATAATTGGGTAACCTGGAGTATTAGGTACTAATCTTAAATGTATTTAGGTATTTCCCTAATCAGTGGTGTCACATATATCTCTTTCTACTAGTGTATCCATACAGTAATTGCCTCCACTCTCGTAAATGGTTCCCGAAGTTCTGAGAGTTGCAACCGTCTAATGGTGGTCATGAGAGCCTCTTTCTCATGAATCATTTCGGAGCTATAGTGATGGCTTCGAGGCTGTCTGGTGCCAGTGAACT
The DNA here is from genome assembly GCA_949316475.1 of Hypomecis punctinalis. Lineage (NCBI taxonomy): Eukaryota > Metazoa > Arthropoda > Insecta > Lepidoptera > Geometridae > Hypomecis > Hypomecis punctinalis. Next base: position 20,361,956 of record OX438817.1, read on the forward strand.
TATCCTCATCGGAGACGTCAATCAACTACCTTATATCGACAGAGAAAACCTCTTCGAGATGACGTATAATCGCCCTAACCTGGTCGCCAACATCAGCCAGGAGTTGTTATGTACGCGCCGGAACCCCATGGAAGTTGCGTTTGCACTGAGGGGGGCTATACGCGGGTATATATTCTTCGTCTATCCAAGTCAGATCTCTAGAGCAGAAAAAATACTGTACTGTACTGTACCAGCCTTTTTAGTAGTCCACTGCAAGACGTAGGCCTACCCACGAAGGGTGATTGGGCCATATCCACCACGCAGGCCCAGTGCGGGTTGGTGGATTCACATATGCCATCGAATTTCTTCTACGGACGTATGCAGGTTGCCTCACGATGTTTTCCTTCACCGAAAAGCCTGTGGTGTGAAATTCCGTACATAAATTCCAAAGAACTCATTGGTACGGGACCGGGGATTCGAACCCACGACCTCACGATTGTAAGGCGGGTGTCATTACCTCTTGACCACCACGGCTTACGAAAAAATACACGGGTGCACAAATGCCCTAGAACCTCTCTAACACCCTTTATTTGGTCCACACTCAAGAAGAAAAGGAGACCCTTATCAGCCAAGGGTTTGGAGTGGGGTCGGGGTCGCGCATCCTTACCATCCATGAAGCTCAAGGTCTGACATATGACTCTGTCATCGCCATTAAAATCAAGGCCAAGTTTAGATTGCACGAAAGCGTTTGGACGCGGTCGTCGCAGTTTCACGCCACACCAGGTCCTTCACATACTTCGCCGACAACGAGGAAGACGCCATCAGCCACTTCGTGCGGCGTGCGACGACTGCGTCACCTAAGGTCATCGTAGACTATAATTTAAAGAGACGCGGCGGTGGTGGAGGCCTTGAGTGGTATAAGTAGTTTTTTTTTAAATCGTAATTTTAGAAATTTAATTAGGTTTAGATTTATTTTAATGTAGAGTCCTCTAGTAATGCCTTAGTTTTAGAAATATTGTTGAAATCATTAAAAAAGTAATGTCAATGTGTAAAAAAATAATCTTAAAGAGCCCCGGTGTCTGTGGAGTGTAACAAATCAATAAACAAAAAATATATATAAATATATAATAATATCTTTATTCATAAATACAAAATTCTAATCCATAATATGTTAATATTTAATGGGGAACAGTTCTTCCCAAACTTTCATGCGGTCTTCCTTCATATTTTCCTCCACAGTGAGCTTGTCCCCAATTCGCAAGAATTTGCGGGAAGTGGCCGTCATGGCGGGCCACGAGAGACTACCCAGCTCCGCGCTGGCGCCTTTGGGGTTCGGGTCTCTGCAAGGAAAAAAAATATAAAAGGTGTAATCAACATAATTATGTTACAAATAACTATTGTTTTTACATATATAACTAATATTTACATCTGTTTGCATATTTACACAAGTGTCCTCTGAGGTGTTAGTCCAGGTTTACACGTAAATTGAAACTACAGCTGTTTCCGTATCCGCTCCATACATTTGTGCAGTAACGAGGTAGAACTAACCAAAACGTATGGAGCCAGACGCGAACGCGAAAGTTTAAGTAAACTACGCAAAACCTGGACGAAGAGCTCTAAGTGTCGCGGGTGGCGGCGCGCGCGCTTTTTGTACTGGTCGAATTAATTTATAAATTTTGTATTGAAGAAAATAAATACCAATTATGAGAATTGAGAAGTCGTAGAAAAAGATATTTGTTTTGATGTACAGAATATGCCCTTAAAAGGATGCTAATTGATTGCCAGTAACCCTGTACATAACAAGCGTAGCACCGCCAGGGTACCTACCGGCAATGGTTAAGACGAGGCATCGGGCCGAGAACATGTAAACGTGTACTTTTTAATGCACGATGTGAGAGGACGAATGATATTGATACAAATTTAAAAAATATCGTAGATAAGGGAAAACCTTGAAAAATTTAATGAAACGGACAAAATTTTGAATCCGACTTTATTAAAAAACATACACATTTCTCACCAAAAAAAAGTTTAATAATTCGATTGCTCTGAATTATCAGCGACAACCTCAGAGCAAATAAAAAAAGCAAGAGATAATGTTGTAAACAAACAAGTGAAGCCAACCAAAACTACGCCTCGCCGTGTACAGAAAATTACACACACATCCACGTACAACGAAACTACGTCTTGGCTTGTCAGTCGAACTATGGCGGCGCAACACCGACGCACTCACACATGTATAAAAAACCGGCCTCACTTGAGTGTTGAACGACGTTCTATCTTGATTTTTTTACTTGCCCTGAGGCGACAACACCCCATTATTTTTTACGAATAATATATTCTATTTCATAGACCGTGAAGTTTTTTTTTTAATGTGTGCATTATGAGTGAATGAATTAATTAAAAACTCACTACCGCCCGCCGCTCTCGCGCGATTCTGTCGAGCGCGACCACGTAAAATTTGTCCGAGCGAAGGGGACATTTTTGAAACAATAGTTTATCAATGCGTCACCTCTACATTAGGCCCCCACCGGACTGATCTGATGAACTGATGCAATCGTCGCGTCGTGAACCACCTATTCCGACCGTTAAATTAACTGAATGAGCCCCCACTTGTAAAAATGCGAACAACTGATCAGTTCATCGCACCGTGTATGGTACCAGAGTTTACTAATATCTATAGAGTCTCAATCGTGCGAAAAAAGTTTCCGGGCCAAAACCCAGCCCGAGCTACACAGTGGGCACGCTTTTTAGTTAGTTATTGCAAGCAGACTACAACGCGCGATGCCAAAGTGGTCGGTTACAAGCACTAATTAGGTGACATAACGTCGAGATTCGAGAAACCGGATCATTGTGAATTATTTAATGTAAATATCTAAGTCGGTATGTATGACGGCGAGCGGACATTTTTTTACTACTCTCACTAAGAGATTGTGGCTCTGTATCTGTAGATATTTTCTCGAAAGCTGTAAGTAACACAGTTTATTAATATCTCACCCGTGTTTAGCGAAGTTGTAGAACAGCGTGGTCATTTGGTCGACGACCCTAGAGTCTGGGTTGGTGTCGTTTGCTTCAATCGTCGGGAACCGGTACGAGAGGGTGAAGATGTAGATTAGGTCATCATGATGAGCGGCGCCTGAAAAAACATCCTGTTTTAATATCACAATTTATAAAACCCCTAGTTCTTCGAACAGTAGACCTCGCGAACACAGGCCGACTCGCTCTGGACCAATTTGGTTCATACTCGATCGTAAAGGACAACTGACATGCTCCATACATTTTTGGACCAAGAAGTAAAATAGGCGGCCAAAGAAATCTCTGTTTATACTAGTAGTCCGCTCCGGACTTGGACCTCGCGCTATTCCTATTTTATATCATAAATACTGGTATTTAAAAAAATGTAACCATATTTGTATGAAAGTTAGCGATTTATTTTAAACAAATGTTGAAAGACATAGATAACATTCGGTGAAATAGTTGAAATAGTCATCCGCAACTCCCGCACAAAGCGACACCGTTTTGCCTCTTTTTACGACGGCCCTCGTATCTTCGCAACCACTGAACAGAAGTTGCTCATATTCGAACTTAAAAATTCTATAAATAGAAACTACGTTCATGCTAAATTTCATGGAGATTGCTTTAGCGGTACTTGAGTTATCGTCGAACAAATATACATACACACATACACCGTCCCAGTAGACTCTGAGACCACAATTACGCTCGCTTAATTATGATATTCTAAGGCTATATCAAAATTTTTTACTATCACACCGAACCTCTATGTCTGATGCCTAAGATGCTACGTCACTTTGAAAGTTTAAGTGAATTTTCAAACTCGTATAGTTACTCAAATATCAGATAAACAACATAGCAGTTCGGTATAGTAATATCATATGTTTAGTTAATCATGTACTATCATAATACGTATATACTTTCCAAGAATCTGCTATTTTACTTTTGCAAGATGGTGTTTTCAAGCTCGTATAGTCACTCAAATATCACACCTGGAATTTTGGTTTAGTGACAAGACATGTTCAGAGGGTCCTGTATCTTTATACATTTTTTTTCTTTGGCCGGCTACTTTGAGTTTTGGTCCAAAATGTCAGACGTCCTTTTGTTAAAAACATACTAAACGATCTTGCCTCCGTCATCCATTTGAACTCGAATATGGCAAATGCGCCAATCGCGCGAAGCTAAATGCCCCAAATGGGGAAAGAAGAAAAAAAAAAACGATCTTGCCAAATACTCGTATTATAAAAATTGACTGATGAATAGCGCGACAACAAATTGAGGTATCCCTTTTTTGAGGGAATTGAATTATAAAACGGCGACGATAAAAAATAACTCCATTAGAATATATAGAACCTGTATACTTCAGTACTGTAGGCACGGTACTATTTATTTTATTTTTATTTTATTTTTACATTCTTAGAAACTAACAGCTTTTATATTACAGCTTATACACTTAAATAGGATAACAAATAAGCTAATTATAAGTTTCTACTAATAGAAATATTATGAGAACTTTAAACGCTTAAGAATAATAATAAAAAAAAAAACTTAAATTTAAATAAATTTAAATTTAAATAAATTTAAATAATGGAACACAATGTCACACTCGTATTTCAGTATAAATTAAGATATAATTCTTATTCAATTTAATTTTGTTCATACATTACTAAAAAAACGGTCACTCAGCTGCTTCCTAATAGAACGAACATTAGAATGAAATATGTCAATATCCAGGTCATGCAGTAAATTATTATAGGTGCTACACGCACGACTTATAACACTATTTTGGCGATAATTTGTTGATGCTGCAGGTGGTTTGAAAAGGGGGCTGTGACGAAATGTTCTGGGTGGGGTAAAAATATTGACCTTGCTCAGTAGACTGGGACAATCAAGGTTAGAAGTTATAACTTTTTTAAGAAAAATAACATCAGATGTTTCTCTACGGTGATATAATGGAAGGAAATGATGTTTAGCACAAGATTGTAAGTAGTTTTTATTCTTAGTTTTAGTTTTATAGTTAAGGAAACGAATGAATTTCTTTTGAACATTTTCTAGACGATCAATATATACATTGTATCTAGGATTCCAAATTTCAGACGCATACTCCAAATGGCAACGTACGTACGTACTATACAAAATTTTAAAAGATTTTGCCGATTTAAATTCTTTAGTAGATCTCATAATGAACCCGAGAGCTTTAGAAGCCTTTTTTACAATGGCTGATATATGCTCATCAAAGATCAACTTAGGGCCATGAATCACTCCCAAGTCTCTAATGACTGGCACGCGAGTTAAAGTTTTATTTTTAAGTGAGTAATTAAATTTAATAGGAGTAATTTTCCGAGAGAACGTTAATACTGCACACTTCGAGACATTAAGATCTAATTGGTTCAGTAAACAGTAACTATCCAGCCTAGATAAGTCTTGTTGAAGTAATAAGGCATCAGTTTCAGTATTTACAGATTTGAAAATCTTCATGTCATCCGCGAAACTCAATAGAGTGGAGTTTTTTAAACATGAGTCAATATCAGCTACGAAAATTAAGAAGAGAAGAGGACCTAACAGTGATCCTTGAGGAACACCGCTCGGTACCTGCATCCATTTAGACATATAATTACCAAGCACTACCGCCTGAGATCGATTGTTAATATAAGACGCAAACCATCTGAGAAGGTCACCTCTAATACCTGCATTATCTAATTTTGATATTAATAGTGAATGATTAATTTTGTCAAAACATTTAGTATAGTCCGTGTATATAACATCTACCTGAGCCCCCTTGTCCATAATCTCTGATATGAAGTCATTAAGAAGTGATAGGTTAGAAACTGTTGACCTACCTCTCAGAAAACCATGCTGGGAAGTTGGCAGAGAACCTGATAAAGCAGAATAGAGCTGTTCGTATACAATTTTTTCAAGTACTTTTGCTATAATACACAGTTTTGAGATAGGTCTGTAATTATCGACTTGGGTTTTAGGACCTTTTTTATGTATGGGCGTTATAAACGCTTTTTTCCACATCACAGGTACATAGCCTTCATTTATAGACCTGCTAAATAGCTTGTATAATGGTATGCTTAATTGGTCAGCACATTTTATAAGTAAAATAGGAGGAACCGAGTCCGGCCCCGCCGATTTAGCAATGTCGAGATTGATTAATTTAGACTTTATTAGCAAGGGAGTTAAGTTGATAGATGCGATATCTCCGTCAAGCGGTTGAGATGCAAAGCACTGATGATTGTTAGCTGCGCTCTCGTTGGGGGTTGAAAAGGTGGAATGAAAGTAGTCCGCGAAAAGATCACATATTTTATCTCCAGAATCAGCAGTAAAGTTTTCATATGTCATCGCGTTTGGAAGCGAGTTAGAATTTGAAATAGATTTAAAATAAGACCAAAAGTATTTCGGGTTGTTTTTGATCGAATTTTCGACCTTAGAAATGTAATGTTTATGACATTCGGATTCTATTACCTTAGCTCTTTTGCTTAAAACTTCAATGGATATCCTATCCGCAATCATACCATATCGCTTAAACTTACGCAAATATTTAAACTTTTCTTTAATAATTTTAATTAGAGCCTTTGAATACCACGGTGGATAGGTATTATTATAAATATTTTTACATGGTACATATTTTGAGCGTAAGTTATAGATAATCTTATAAAAACTGTCTACGGCAGCATCTAGTTGATTATCAGATAATTCACTTTCCCAATCGACAGCAGCAAGGTCGGCATTGATTAAGTCGTAGTTGGCGCGGTTATAACAAAATTTCTTACGTGGAGCAGGCTTCAGGTAATTGGGGTCTACATAATGCACAGTCACACTTATTGCATTGTGGTATTCTGCGTCTAGACGCACCAAGGGGTGTGATACATTATCCACGGCGACATCGCAGTTGGCTAAAACCAGATCAAGAATTTTACCATTATTATTTACAATACGGTTATATTGCCGAAGATTAGCAAGATTCAGCTCATCTATAAAATTACATTGGTCTAGTCCCACGACATTAGACGGTTCCAGATATGCAATCTCACTATCAGTGATTGCATTCCAGTGGATAGAACTCATGTTGAAATCTCCTAAAATCAAATATCTTTCAGATAGGCTGGACGATGACATAATGTCGCGTAGTTTATTTAAGAAATTTGATAGTTGATCGGAGAAGCTTAGACCGTTTTTCTCCTTACATAAGTAAATAACGCACACATGGATTTTACATTTACCTACGGTGATTGTTACCCATAGGTCTTCCGCTGATGAGTTCCATTCAGGCCGCAGCTGAACAAGCAGGTCCCTGTGAGTAGCCAACAAGACACCCCCGCCCCTCTTCTCCCCCGTGACCTCATATCGGCGGTCACGGCGCCATACTAAATATCTATCATCAAAAAGTTCGACATCGCCATAGTTACAATTCAACCAAGACTCGGTCACAGCAATTAAACTGTAACTATTTAGTTGCACGTTACGCCGAAATTCAGGAATTTTGGTCCGTAACCCGCGCACATTCTGATAGTAACAATAAAGATCGGACCTATCCATTAACATATATGCAAAACAATGACGGCGTAATAAAAAGACCAAATCGGTAAACGAAATACCGATTATAGTTATTTATGTATACTATGGAATGGATGTGAGCGCACTTCACGCAGTATGCAATATAAGTATGAATGATAAATAGGTACGTTTCATATCGTATAGAAATGAAATAGGTAGTAAAATAACAGTTATTAAGTACATTTGATTTAGAAACTTTAGTCGAAAAATTAACTATTTTATGTAATGGCAGCAAAGGATGACAAAAATTATGTCAAGGTTAGTTAAAAATGCGACTTGTAGACGAAAATCAATATTCAGACAGACTAAAGTAAAATCGTCGAGTTCAAGCACTTGAACCAAAGACGTTCGCTTCGCTTCGGTTAGTTAAAACTTAACACGTTTTATACAGGGGTTTTCGCGTTTACACACTCACGTGTGATTTATAATGTGGAAAACCACGCTAGAGTCTATAAGTAGACATTCTGTATACGACGCTGCTTGGGTGGAAAAGCAGGGCCATTTCGTATATGCCTTGTGGCTAGCCCTGCGGGGCAATTCTGTTAACCGATCTCGTTGCTGAGGTGATACGTTCTAGAACCTCTCTCGTTTTTTTTGACAGTTTTGAGGTGTCAAACCTGTCAGAAAAACGGGAGAGGTTCAAGAACGTATCACTTCAGTAAAGAGATCGGTTAACAGAATTGCCCCGCTGGTGTCAGAGTTTTCAACTCTCCTAAAGGCGTCTGATATGGCTAAACGGTTAAAACAACCGGGGCCTACAATTTAACGTGTCATCCGAGCCACGGAGATATATACCTTTCGGTTTGTTGGTCTGCGGATCCTCGTAGTGGCTGTGTTGTCCGATGTAGCTAAACTCGTAGTACCACACCGGGTGTGCGGAGTAACGACACATCAGGTTGGCCAGCCTGCGATAGTGGAAAGTATAATGTCATCAGAGTAGACATATAAGTTTGAAATAAAAATAATATAAATTAGCTCGGGATAAATTCAATGTATTTTCTTTGACTTCCTTATCTGAAGATAGTAGACTGATCTAAGTGACATTTTTATTTCAATATACCTAGCATGATGTGAAGCAGGAACAGTTTTCTTAGCAATAGTCCCAACAATGCTCAAAAAATGTCACATAGATCAACCTAGCTAAATAAATAAATAATAAATCAATATTAGGGGACATCTTACACACGGTATTTGACCCAAAACTAAGCAAAGCTTGTGATATGGCTGCCAGAGACTGATATACTACATATTATACATGTTTTTAAATACATACTTATATAGACAGTACCTAAATAACATCCAGACACAGAGCAAACACCTATGTTCAATCACATAAATGCTTGCTTGGGTGGGGATCGAACCCACGCCCCTTTGATCCAGAAGTCAGGGTCACTAACTACTGAGCCACCGAGGCATTCAACTAGTTCTACTATCGTCCCCTGTGGACTCCAAACCTAATAAATAGATCAGCCTACAGCTTACCACAACAAGACCAGGATTTGAACTCTCTACCTCACCGATTGCTAGGTCCTCCTTCTGGAGTAGACTCGTATAGGTACTTCTGTTAAAGGTCCATTGGAAACTCATGTATAATAAAATAGGTGTGCCAGCAGGTGGCTTAGTGGCATTTTTGGCCACTTTGCAATTTTAATGTGTCTACATAATAGATCAATTTTTGTACATGTTTACTCGAGTGAGTCTACACAATCGCTGCGACTCGGTCGAAACGTGTATAATATAATATTCCTTACCTGTGGACACCGAATCCAATGGCAGAGTCTCCGTACAGCCTGCCGAGTCCTCTCGCGCTTTCCTCATCATTCTTTAATGGCTTCCCTCCGAGGTAGAACTGGCGGAGCCGGTCGCTCTGGGCCGAGGAGTTCTCCCGGGGGAGGCCGAACGAGATGGGCGCTACGCGGTGCCACTCGTTGTTCATTGTGGTACGGAGGGTCTCGTTTCCGAGTACAGCTGGAAAATATTTCAGAATTATGAACAGGCTTACTCAGAACTGATGTACTTAGCCGAATAGTACTTTTTACAGGCTTGCAATGGATGTAAGTTCGGGTGGAATCTTGCAAGTTAAACTTGACCAACTTCCCGTCTTCAGGTTGAGCTAGAATTTTGCACGCATATGTATATCGCGTGACAATGCAATAATATGGTACCCTAGAGCTGATCTGATGACGGAGTCGGAAGGTGGCCATATGAACTCCTGTACTAAACAAGATAGACCCGTCGTGTTTGGGCTCGTTTTACTTGTCTAGGCTAGCATTCTGCTGCTACATTATATCCAGGACTTCAAAAGCTTGTATTCTAATAGTTTTTCTTTTTTATAATATAATTTATTTTCCGTACAGTCTAACTAAATCACCTCAGTCCATTATTATGAATTACTAGCTGATCCGGGAAACTTCTTTTTATACTGTATACTGATTTTAGCAGCGCATTCGACAAAGTTAGCCACATAGTACTACTAAAGAAGTTAGAACGCATAGGTTTTTATGGGTCTTTTTTAAAATGGTTTTGGTCATACCTTACAAAAAGAGAACTAGTAGTTTTTGTCAATGGGTTCGAATCGGAGAGGTATACTGCGGACTCTGGTGTTCCCCAGGGTTCCCACCTTGGTCCTATTCTATTTTCTATCTTCATAAATGATATTACTACTTGTATAAAGCACTGCCAATACAAATTATTTGCGGATGACCTAAAAATTTATAAATCAATAAACAGTCACACCGATGTTAATCTCGTACAAAATGACATTAATAATATTAGCGAATGGTGTGACAAAAACCAAATGCATCTTAATGTAAAAAATGTTTCTATATAAAATATACCCGCAAGAAAAACCCTATAAAGTCGACCTATGCACTTAATGATGAGTTGTTGCAGGAGGTGAAGGAAATACGAGATCTGGGAGTACTGATGGATAGCCAATTATCATTCAGAGCTCATATTGATTCGATAGTCAAAAAGGCAGCACAACAATTTGGCTCTGTACGGCGAAATACAAAAAAATTCAAATCATGTCGTACCAAAATCTTGCTGTATAACTCAATGGTTCGCAGCTGTCTGGAGTTCTCGAGCGTTGTGTGGAACCCCTTCTACGCGGTACACTCGCAGCGAATCGAGAGTATTCAGAGAGCTTTCACTAGGTCTTTGGCTTTTTCGTGTCCAGGGATATCACATAGAAGTCCATACTCCAACCGATTGTCCTTCTTCAAAATAAATAATTTGCGCGACAGAAGAAAAATCAGAGACCTTGCATTTCTATATAAACTGATTCATAATGTAAAAGACTCACCCACAATCTTAAAAGACATCTCCCTTAATACACCTGGCCATTACCCACGTCGTAGAATTACTAAAATTCTTCATATTGCACATGCTAAAACAAACTTAGCTTATAACTCTCCACTACCAAGAATGTGTCGTACCTACAATGACTTTAATGGTTCCGTGAATGATTTTGACATTTTTCACGATTCTTTAAATGTGTTTAAGAACAAATTGTATAATTATTTAAGTAAACACAACACTAATGGATAATATTGTGTCATTTCCCATTTTCAATAATTGTAAACAATATAATATTGTTTAACTGTTTAATTATCAAACTTACAACATTTCTCCTTTTTGTTACTTTCAAATTTGTATCACAGTAACTTTTCATCGTTGTTTTACCTATACTTAAAGAATTCTGTAAACACCTATAAGGGGTATTGTAAACACCTACAACTTTGCCATTTGACTTTTTTCGATAGGACTTTTAGTTTTGCCGGAAATCGAGAAAAACCGTTTTTTACCCTTAAAAGCTCACCCCTAACCCCTTCCCGACCTCAGATCGCCCGTAAATTATTTTTCCTTTCATTTTTATAATATTCCCCTTATTTTCTAATGGGTTTCATCCTACTATTATTTTTTTCACTTTTTATTATTTTATAGGCTTCTACCCTGGACTAACACCAAAATGGCCATAACCAAATCAGTGGTCGCAACCGGGTCAGTGGCCTCAGCCGGATCAGTGGCCACAACCAGGCACCTGCTGTACGAGCAGGTGGTATGTCGAATATGTGAGGGTGTTAACGTACTGAAAGCCTGCCAGAAAAACTCATCTTCAGTTTGGCTGATGATATAAGGCACGTCGTGCATTTTCTTCTGCTGGATGGCATCGAGAGGCTCCAGCGTGAGGTACCGCTCCTGGCCAAAGTCGGGCTCCACCACGGGCCACCAGAGGCCAGTCGGGTCAGTGCCGAACTCCTGGAAGATAAAGATAAAGCAAATAGAATGTTTATGATAACAGGCTATTTGACAACATTGAAAATATACCACTGATTGTGGTAATCCTTACAGATACAGATAATAGCCTGAAAAAGACATGTTTCACCGTATTTAAACTAAAATAGGTATATACATATAATTTTCGCGAATCGCGCGAAATAAAATACGATATTTTTATGATATCATTATGGTATTATCTGTGACGTGAACGCTCGAAGATGGGCGGCAACTCTGGTGACGTCACATGCTAGTGAGCGAGAATTTCTCGATCGACGGTTGTTTGTGTAATTTGTGTTTTCAGAGTAATAATACTATTGGATCTGTAAGTATTGGATCTAAAGTATCTTTTGTCAATTTTTGGACGTGAACTAGCGATTTTACTAGTATTACTTAACGTTATTTACTTGCGTGTGACGTCACAGCCCAGTGGTATTACAGAATGTCATTTTTGGCAGTATCTTGAAAATCTATTCTTTAAAACTGATTTTCATTGTTAATACAAGATTTCCTGGAAATATATATGTAGTGTGCTTATTAGATATGTACTAACAAATAATTTAAAACGATTTCCAAAAAGTAGTCAAATAGCCAATTGACCTATTCATTTTACATTTACTCGTCAACAAAGTGTAGGTGAATTTAATTATGTACTTTAATTAGTCAATGATCTTTTTCTACTGTATTTCGTTTTACCATAGACAAAAGCACTCAAGTACTTACTTGAGTACTTTTGTCTATGGTTTTACTAATACAGTACCTAAGCTCAAATAGCATAGTTCTGTTTCTTTTTCACTTTAGGCATTCGATAGAGAGAAAGCTTTTTACGTTGCTGTTATATTTACGATGGCGCCTCTGTAATCGGGCTTTAGGTGCTACTAAGGGTGCTACCAACCAAAATATTTTATCAATGTACCTATACTAGACTACATTTTGAATTTAACGTGTTTATCATTTGCGCCAAAATATTAGATACATTTAACAAAACCCTGCGCAAATGATAAAAAAACACTTTAAATTAAATTCATAATGTTTTTTAATCTAATTTAAAGTGTATACTTAAAACATTTGCGCAATTACTTAATGTTTGGTAAATAAATAGTTTGTTATTCTTTACCTAGTTGTATCTTTATCTGTCTTATTGTAGGTATCCATGGTTAGGTTAAGATTTTAGTTTGACTAGGAATTTTCCAACAATCACCGAAGTTTAGTTCGGCAAAATCGGTAACCACGGCTGGCATTTATAACTGAGCGCTACCGTGGCTCAAAGGACACGTTAAATTGTAGGTCCCAGTTGTGTTAACCGTTTAACCATGTCAGACGCCTTCAAGTGGCTTAAAAACTCTGACACCAACCACTCGGCTTGCTACACGGCATTTACGATATTATTGTATCCATGCTAAAAAAACATTGAATAAACAATAGTAGATTGTATCATAAGGGAGCAAAATAATATTTTTACGGCGAGGGCGCTTTGTAGCGAGGGATTCAAAGTACGTCGCCCGAGCCAAAAAAATGTAATAGCAGATTGTATCATATGGGAGCAAATAATATTTTTACGGCGAGGGCGCTTTTTTGAATCCAGAGCGAGGTGAGGGATTCTAGAGTAGAATCCTGAACGTAGCGAGGGATTCAAAGTACATCGCCCGAGCCAAAAATATATTTTGCGCCCGAGTGGTACACTCTACTTTTCATCACCTCTATGAGAAAACAAAAGGCGCCTCATATTTTACTATAATATTATTATTTAATAAAACGTAGAGTAACAACTAAATTAAAATTAAATGGTATCCAATAATAAAACATATGAAAACTTATATTTACATTCTTTTCATTCATTTTCTTGGCGCTGAACACTAACATTACAAATACTTCCAAATTCAAAAAGTGCGCGACAAAGATAATTCCGTCGTACTTATAAAATTCCTTATAGGAAACACCTCCTTTGTGGTGCACTTAAAGGCGAACCAAGTAGTCCTTTTCAAATAGATGTGATGAAAAATAAATTTTTCTCTATTCTATCTATTCGAAAAAGACTGCTTGGTTCGCCTTTAAGTGCGCACAAAGGTGGTGTTTTCTATGTAAAACTTTATAAGTGTGCCGGAATTTTCTTTGCGGCGCACTTTTTGAATTTGGAAGTATTTGTAATGTTAATAATGGGAAGCTGAGCCGCTCGTGCTTTGCGCTCCGGCGGCTCGCGAGCACCGCCACTTGTGACGTCGTGCGCTCTTGTTACTACGCAACCGTCCACAGCAACATCACTTACGGGTTGGAGGTGTGGGGCCGCGCCGCCGAGTATAAAAGAGCGTTCATTATGCAAAAACGGGCTGTTCGCGCAATTTTCGGAGTGAAGGACAATGTCTCATGCGTTGAGCTCTTCAGAGAGCTTCGCATCCTCCCGCTACCATGTGAACTCATCCTACAGATAGCCCTGTTTACGCATACCCACCTAGACATCTTTCAGAAGAGAGGAACGTACTCGAGGTTTGCTTTGAGGAGCAACGTCAAATGTGTTTAAGAACAAATTGTATAATTATTTAAGTAAACACAACACTAATGGATAATATTGTGTCATTTCCCATTTTCAATAATTGTAAACAATATAATATTGTTTAACTGTTTAATTATCAAACTTACAACATTTCTCCTTTTTGTTACTTTCAAATTTGTATCACAGTAACTTTTCATCGTTGTTTTACCTATACTTAAAGAATTCTGTAAACACCTATAAGGGGTATTGTAAACACCTACAACTTTGCCATTTGACTTTTTTCGATAGGACTTTTAGTTTTGCCGGAAATCGAGAAAAACCGTTTTTTACCCTTAAAAGCTCACCCCTAACCCCTTCCCGACCTCAGATCGCCCGTAAATTATTTTTCCTTTCATTTTTATAATATTCCCCTTATTTTCTAATGGGTTTCATCCTACTATTATTTTTTTCACTTTTTATTATTTTATAGGCTTCTACCCTGGACTAACACCAAAATGGCCATAACCAAATCAGTGGTCGCAACCGGGTCAGTGGCCTCAGCCGGATCAGTGGCCACAACCAGGCACCTGCTGTACGAGCAGGTGGTATGTCGAATATGTGAGGGTGTTAACGTACTGAAAGCCTGCCAGAAAAACTCATCTTCAGTTTGGCTGATGATATAAGGCACGTCGTGCATTTTCTTCTGCTGGATGGCATCGAGAGGCTCCAGCGTGAGGTACCGCTCCTGGCCAAAGTCGGGCTCCACCACGGGCCACCAGAGGCCAGTCGGGTCAGTGCCGAACTCCTGGAAGATAAAGATAAAGCAAATAGAATGTTTATGATAACAGGCTATTTGACAACATTGAAAATATACCACTGATTGTGGTAATCCTTACAGATACAGATAATAGCCTGAAAAAGACATGTTTCACCGTATTTAAACTAAAATAGGTATATACATATAATTTTCGCGAATCGCGCGAAATAAAATACGATATTTTTATGATATCATTATGGTATTATCTGTGACGTGAACGCTCGAAGATGGGCGGCAACTCTGGTGACGTCACATGCTAGTGAGCGAGAATTTCTCGATCGACGGTTGTTTGTGTAATTTGTGTTTTCAGAGTAATAATACTATTGGATCTGTAAGTATTGGATCTAAAGTATCTTTTGTCAATTTTTGGACGTGAACTAGCGATTTTACTAGTATTACTTAACGTTATTTACTTGCGTGTGACGTCACAGCCCAGTGGTATTACAGAATGTCATTTTTGGCAGTATCTTGAAAATCTATTCTTTAAAACTGATTTTCATTGTTAATACAAGATTTCCTGGAAATATATATGTAGTGTGCTTATTAGATATGTACTAACAAATAATTTAAAACGATTTCCAAAAAGTAGTCAAATAGCCAATTGACCTATTCATTTTACATTTACTCGTCAACAAAGTGTAGGTGAATTTAATTATGTACTTTAATTAGTCAATGATCTTTTTCTACTGTATTTCGTTTTACCATAGACAAAAGCACTCAAGTACTTACTTGAGTACTTTTGTCTATGGTTTTACTAATACAGTACCTAAGCTCAAATAGCATAGTTCTGTTTCTTTTTCACTTTAGGCATTCGATAGAGAGAAAGCTTTTTACGTTGCTGTTATATTTACGATGGCGCCTCTGTAATCGGGCTTTAGGTGCTACTAAGGGTGCTACCAACCAAAATATTTTATCAATGTACCTATACTAGACTACATTTTGAATTTAACGTGTTTATCATTTGCGCCAAAATATTAGATACATTTAACAAAACCCTGCGCAAATGATAAAAAAACACTTTAAATTAAATTCATAATGTTTTTTAATCTAATTTAAAGTGTATACTTAAAACATTTGCGCAATTACTTAATGTTTGGTAAATAAATAGTTTGTTATTCTTTACCTAGTTGTATCTTTATCTGTCTTATTGTAGGTATCCATGGTTAGGTTAAGATTTTAGTTTGACTAGGAATTTTCCAACAATCACCGAAGTTTAGTTCGGCAAAATCGGTAACCACGGCTGGCATTTATAACTGAGCGCTACCGTGGCTCAAAGGACACGTTAAATTGTAGGTCCCAGTTGTGTTAACCGTTTAACCATGTCAGACGCCTTCAAGTGGCTTAAAAACTCTGACACCAACCACTCGGCTTGCTACACGGCATTTACGATATTATTGTATCCATGCTAAAAAAACATTGAATAAACAATAGTAGATTGTATCATAAGGGAGCAAAATAATATTTTTACGGCGAGGGCGCTTTGTAGCGAGGGATTCAAAGTACGTCGCCCGAGCCAAAAAAATGTAATAGCAGATTGTATCATATGGGAGCAAATAATATTTTTACGGCGAGGGCGCTTTTTTGAATCCAGAGCGAGGTGAGGGATTCTAGAGTAGAATCCTGAACGTAGCGAGGGATTCAAAGTACATCGCCCGAGCCAAAAATATATTTTGCGCCCGAGTGGTACACTCTACTTTTCATCACCTCTATGAGAAAACAAAAGGCGCCTCATATTTTACTATAATATTATTATTTAATAAAACGTAGAGTAACAACTAAATTAAAATTAAATGGTATCCAATAATAAAACATATGAAAACTTATATTTACATTCTTTTCATTCATTTTCTTGGCGCTGAACACTAACATTACAAATACTTCCAAATTCAAAAAGTGCGCGACAAAGATAATTCCGTCGTACTTATAAAATTCCTTATAGGAAACACCTCCTTTGTGGTGCACTTAAAGGCGAACCAAGTAGTCCTTTTCAAATAGATGTGATGAAAAATAAATTTTTCTCTATTCTATCTATTCGAAAAAGACTGCTTGGTTCGCCTTTAAGTGCGCACAAAGGTGGTGTTTTCTATGTAAAACTTTATAAGTGTGCCGGAATTTTCTTTGCGGCGCACTTTTTGAATTTGGAAGTATTTGTAATGTTAATAATGGGAAGCTGAGCCGCTCGTGCTTTGCGCTCCGGCGGCTCGCGAGCACCGCCACTTGTGACGTCGTGCGCTCTTGTTACTACGCAACCGTCCACAGCAACATCACTTACGGGTTGGAGGTGTGGGGCCGCGCCGCCGAGTATAAAAGAGCGTTCATTATGCAAAAACGGGCTGTTCGCGCAATTTTCGGAGTGAAGGACAATGTCTCATGCGTTGAGCTCTTCAGAGAGCTTCGCATCCTCCCGCTACCATGTGAACTCATCCTACAGATAGCCCTGTTTACGCATACCCACCTAGACATCTTTCAGAAGAGAGGAACGTACTCGAGGTTTGCTTTGAGGAGCAACGTCAGAAGGGACCAGCTAGTGACACCGACTCATAGGTTATCACGCTCAGAGAAATCAGTGTATATTGGGGGACCGGCTGTCTATAATAGGATACCTACTGACGTGCGTAGTGCACCTTCCGTCGTAAGTCGTGGCTTAGTGAACAATTGTTTTACGACATTGATGACTTCCTAAAGTTATCAGAATCAGTATGATTATACTTAGAAGTATAATTATTTTTAATGTATTTTGATTTTGACATTGATTAGTGATAATTTTATTTTTTTAACTTGACATGTACTCGTAATAATGAAAATTACCAATAAATGATTTGTATTTGTATTTTTGTATTTGTTCAGCGCCAAGAAAATAAATGGAAAGAATGTAAATATAAGTTTTCTTTTGTATTGTTATTTAGAGTTATTTAATTTTTAATTTTATTTAAGTTATTTAATTGTTATTTAATTTAGAGTTTTATGTAAAGTCTTGAGCTTTTGGTGTAACGAAATTGCCTCCACAAGTTATCAATAATTTTGTATAAGTATCACGTTTTTCTGGTCTCTACAATACGGGCCCTCGAGCCTCATTTGACGAATAAAGTATTGTTGAATTAAGAATTTGACGAATTTAGTATTTAACGAACATAGGTTTTGATCAGTCTCTTAATTTGATGTGTCGCGAATTTAGCGAGTGAGGTATTTTAGATTTTCTTTTTGTCTACATGCTATTTTTAAGATTCCATTCTAATTTGTATGTTTATGGAAGTAAATAATTATTTATCTTATCTAAGTGTTATATTACTTTTTACTTTAAACAAAAGGCGACATAAAAACCAAAATATCCCGTGGGAAAAAATAGTTCTTACATAAAATCTGCGCCAGTCGCCGAGTTCCTGCCAAGTCTTGGTTTTGAGGCAGTTGACGATAACTGTGCTGTTGTCGGACGGGCAGTTGAGTAGTTGCGCCTGTTTGACCGCTAGGTAGCGCTGGTGGGTGGACGTGGGGACTTTGGATACCGGAGACCCGCTCATTGAGATCGCTCGGTGGAACAAACCTGAAAAATAATATGTTAGATGTACGGAATATATCCTTTAAAAGTAGAAAATAAATGCTTTAAACTATTAGGTTTTCTGTGATAACAATATACGCTATTATATTTTAAAGCTGTCTCCGGGCATATCACATAACTCGGAAAGAGTATTTCTGTCAGTATTTTTGGAGCAGCCTGAACCATTTTAATTTGGGCTATGTCAGTAACAGTAACCAACTTCAAAACATGCAGCGCGCTTATCGACAGCCAAATACGCACCGAAGTCTGCATCGCGCAAGTGGTATATTCTGTGCAGATTATCTGCGGAATGTCAGACAACTGGGGTCCCCAGTAACACCTTTATTTACCTTTAGCCATAGGCGAGATCATATGCAACATAACGCTGATAGAGCCCGCGCTGCAGCCGCTAATGGTAACTAGGTTGGGGTCTCCACCGAAAGCCGCGATGTTGCGCTGCACCCAACGGAGCGCGACCACCTGGTCCTTCATCCCGTTGTTCCCGGGGGCTAGCTGGTCGCCCGTGCTCAGGAAACCTGTGGACCAAACGTCACGCCAATGAGAGAAGCGTAAACCAAACTGACTGAGAAATGGGCAAACGCGAGCGGACTGAAAAAAACAACGTTGTGAATTTGCGTTGGTATTTTTGAAAATTGATTAACGGATTGTTAACGGAAATAATTTCGCACGAATTGATTTATAATTATCAGTATAAAAGTGCTATCGTTTATGTGATAAAATATCACATAAGTACAGTAGCGCAAGACAGCAGGAGCAGCAGCAGTAGGTAGGAAGAGAGGGGTATATTACTTCCTCTCCCTCTCTCTCCGTTTCACGAATTTTCTTTCAGGTCACGTGTCCTCATGCAATTTTAACATCTTTCACCATTCCAAAAAGAGCACAATGCCGCTAGAAATTTTCACTTCTAATAACTTATCTTTGTATATCTTACCTTCGGTAAGAAAGGTTCATGATTGTTCAGTAAAATTATCAAAAAGTACGTACGACAAATAACATGATTTTGTTTTAAAAAAAATGTGTCTAAATACATTAATGTAATTTTTACATGCGGTTTCTGTTGTTCAGTAATTTGAGTATATCTGTTCACCTTGTGAGTGTGAACGAAGTCTCCATTGGAGGATTTTACAGTTATCCAATCTCATAGAGAGACTCCGAGCATAGTCCGCTGCATAACGCGTTGGGCTTTTTTGAGAGCCAAAATGTGAGACCACGATTGTGTTATAAGTGATAACGCCAACTGGTTGGACACATTTGACTTGATGCACTGAAGTGTGTCGGACGTTGTCCAGCTAAAATCCATGGCACTTACCGAGCGCGCTGAGCCGGTAGTTGATTGTGACCAACACAACATCTTTGTCCATGAAATAATGGGGACCAGCGACGTCGCTGCGACCATTATGGGCGTAGAATCCGCCCGCGTGGATGTAGAATATTACTGGCAGGAGCTTCTTGCTGTGGAAAAAATCATAGTTAAAAGGTAAGCGTAGAGTTTTTTTTTATATCGTGTTAGAGCTATATTTGTTTCAGTTTCAGGATCACTCATTGATCGAGCGAACCAAGTGAGAGATGTCTTCGCTTCAAGGCAACTTTGCTTTCGTGTGTTGATATTTCCAGATGTTGATATTTCTCTACAGGTCACATTAACAAATCTCAACGAAACTTGATACAAAAGTTGTTTTACAAGCTTTTATTTAGTTTCACATGTTCCGTTGTCTATTTATAAAGGCTTAATCAAAAACCAGTTGAAGCACTGCAGCTGAGGATTAGAAGCTGCGAGAGGAGGGGACTGTTGGTGTGTCGTCGCCACTTTCCCTGTCTTCCGTGGCCTCGACGGGGTCGCCACCGTTTATATTCATATTCATATTCATATTCATTTATTCATAAAACATTTTACACGTCAATGTTAGTTATCCACAATAAAAATAAGTGCATTCAATAGTTTCATACATTGATAAAAATACGAGTATAATATATATTTACATTACTACTAGGTCCATCATCCTGTAGTGTTGTAAAATTAAAATGTCAACGAATTATATTTAATCAATTTGATATGTCAGTTGTAATAAATAAAAGTAATTATTTACACAAAAAAAATAAAAACTTAATAAATATCTAAATTACATAATTGTAAATGATTCAAGTTAAAACCTTCCCAAAGAAATCTGTCAGTCATTGTATACATTTAAACATTTCAAAATCATAAAAAGCTTCCTCGATAAGCCAGAGTTTCAGGCGTGCTTTGAAAGAGTTTATGCTAGGTGCATCAGTGATACTTTCAGGCAACATATTGTAGACTTTCGGTCCCATTACATGTGTAATCCTTGCGGACTTTTCCATCGTATGAGGTACGGTTTCGAGATACCTCTTGTTGGTCCGCTTGCGATCGCGCATAGTGTACAAGGCCAGATTTATCCTCACATATACCGCCACCTGAAATATTACAAGCGATGGCAATGTAAGGATACTCAACCTCCTAAAGTATGGACGGGCAGAGTCATCCTGAGGGATCCTAGCAATCGCTCGGACGGCGCGTTTCTGCATTCTAAATGCTCGCAACCAGTCCGCGGCACGGCCCCAAATTTCCGTTCCGTACTGCAGCACCGACTGTACGGTCGCGAAATAGCAACATCGGACCACTTCTGTCGGCACGACCCTTCCGAGTCTATTAAGCGCGAAACATGCACTACCTAATTTGCTACATATTTTATTTATTTGTTCTTCCCACTTCAGTCCTCTATCCAGTTCAAATCCAAGGAATGTCGTCGTGGATACCTGATCTATTGTGGTCCCTTTCACAAATACCCTTAAGGGCCTGGGTGATCGTCCCGTCAAACAAAAATGCATATAATGCGTCTTAGATAGGTTTAGCGCCAGGCCGTTCGCTTCAAACCAGTCGGCGAGCTGAGAGGTGGTGGTGTTCAGTTTCTCTTCCAGGAGGTCCACAGAGGGCGCTGTCACCACCGCGGCGACATCATCAGCATACATAAATATTTCAGCCGCAGTGATGGCGGCTGGCAGATCATTCAGAAGGAGTGAAAACATTATGTTGGACGCAGATGATCCCTGCGCCACTCCCATTTCAGATTTCAATGGATCAGACTTTACACCACCCTTACCACCTACAACAATTTGTGATCTTTCACGTATCAGGTCAGCTATCAAGTCATAAGATGCCCCGTCCACGCCGTAGTGCCGTATTTTAACGTTTAACACGGCGCGGTCGGCGACATCAAACGCTTTCGATAAATCACAGCAGATAAGAGCGACCTGCTGCTTAGGTTTACCGTCTCTCGCTGCCAGCACTCTCCGTACCACCTCGCGGGTCAGCGAAGTGGTCGATCTGCCTGCGCGGTACGCGAACTGGCGATCTGAGAGGGCGTCCGTGTCATTTAAAAAATTTATTAGGCGCATGCTTAGGCCATTTTCAAATATTTTTGCCAGGGCCGGAATTATAGCGACTGGTCTATAGTTATCCATACATTCGCGTTTGCCTTTTCCTTTATAAAGCGGTGACACTTTGGCAACCTTCAAAGGCGTTGGAAACGTTCCTTCTGAAATGCACGAATTAAATAATTCGGCCAGAACAGGGGCAAGCGGTACCACTATATTCCTAATCAATTTCATTGACAGTCCGTAAATATCTTTCGATTGCTTTGGTGGGATGCGCGACGTTATAATGTGACGTACTTCCTCCGCACTGAACCGTAAGAATCTGAGTGAGCGGTCGGCCGGTGGGCGCGCCGAATGCAGCGCGGCGATAACACGCGCGATATTCGCTCTCGGCGCACCACACGATTCCGACGCGCTCAAAAATTTGGCGTTAATTGCATTAACTGCACATTTTTGTGTTTGGAATTTTACCCCCTGAGCATTTTTAATTACATCCGTAAAATCGATTTGAGGGAGATTATTTTTTCCTCTTTCTTTGTTGACGATAGTCCACACGGTGCGACTAGAGTTAATCGCATTATTGATCATTTTTGAATAATAAATACATTTAGTATTTCGAATTAAATTGTCATAATATATGTTCATGTCGTTGATAATGTCACTAATAGTTTCTATGTCAGGGAATAATTCGCCAATTTTTATCACGTCAAATAATAAAGATTTGTAATTTTTTACATCCGGTGTAACCCAGGATGAGTCATTCTTCTTATAATAAGTTTTCTTTAATGGAAAACATACGTCAAATTTGCCAAATATTATATTTATAACAGCCATAGCTTTTTCTGAAGGGGATCGATTTCGACGCATTATCTCTTCCCAGTCGACACTTTCTATCGCTGTTACAAAATTAATATTATTAAAGGCATTAAATTGCCGCGTGTATCGCAATTGTTGTGAGTGCTGTGTACGACTCTCAGCGCGCAGCTCGAGCCGCACGGCGCAGTGGTCGCTGAGCGCGGTTCGCACGGGCGCCACGCTCGCCGCTCCCGCCGGCAATGACGAGTACGCGTGGTCGAGGCTGGTAGCAGTGCTCGAGGTGACACGCGTAGGGAAGTCTACAAGATTACACATGCCATGGATGGCCGATAAGTCAGTCAGTCTTTTTGTGTTTGAATCAATTGTACTTTGACTATGTATATTGAAATCGCCCACCAAAATACATTCAATGCCCAATTCAGACACCTTATCGAGTAGTCGTTCTAACTTATCGAGGAACGTACTGGTGCTCACTAAATTAGTTCTATAAATACATATAACAGAAATGTTGTATTCAATAAGATCAATAGCAGACACCTCTAAGAACTGTTCTACTGAAAACGCAGTAAGGTCTAAATTTTCAACGCATTTTATGTTATCGCTAATATAAATACAGGATCCTCCGTGTTGAAAGTTTGTCCTGCAATAACATGAGGCAAGTTTAAAACCGGTTATTTCCACGCATTTCAATTTATCGTGAGACAACCAGTGTTCAGTGATCGCAAGTACATCGCATTGAAGTTCATTTTGTAACAGGACTTCTAATTTATCTAATTTACCCTTACTACTTATACATCTTATATTTTGAAGACATACTACAATCTTCCGTTTCGATGAACTGTTCTGTTGGTCATTCTGGTGACAGTGATGCACGGCTTGCCGGTCGCCGTCGAGCGCCGCTGAGGTGTCGCTCGCACCTACTGCGAGTGGCCTGTCGAGCCGGCCGACGCTCGCGATATATGATGATATATATGATGGCGGACGCGGTGCGGCTGCAAGGGAATAGGAGTATCGGTATGTCGTCGGCCGCTCTCCCTATCCTCTGCAGCCGTAGTGGCTGGCGCGGGTCCACTTCTACTGACCCGTTGCATCCGGGACCAGGGCTGTCGGACACGGGTGCTGTCCGATGCCCAATGCTGGTTGGTCCCCGGTGGTGGATGACGATGTATCTGGTGTTCGGCACATCGTCATTCTAGAGGGAGCGCAAGCTTCGATAAGGGGCCCGAGTTGGGCCACCGTTGTCGGATGCCGCGGAGAAGTGCGAAAGCGTGCCCGTAGCCCCGACACCAGGCGCAATGGTGGAACACCCATGATTTTTGGTGAGTATGCCACCGACCGCTAGTCAGTGGAGACTCCCACATAATTCCCCGCCTGGCCAAAGGATTTTCCCTGGTATAAAAAAGGTACACTTAGATACGCCACTTTGTGTCGCACGAATGGTAGGGAAAAACGCCATCTAGGAGGCAAACCGCGCGACCTGACTGTGACGTCATGCGGGCCTCAAGAGCGGCTAGCTTCGCATCGGTCGAGGACAATTATCGAGAACTGCGTCCGCTTCGGGGCGCTCGCTCCGCCCCGCGGCGGACGCAGTCCGCTTCACTTCTTGTCAAAAAGCGCTCGCGCAAACAACTTCGCCATACCCAACCGCTGCGGAAACAACTTAATTAATATCAAAATCGTAAACATCGTGAATCGCAGTTT
Source organism: Hypomecis punctinalis (assembly GCA_949316475.1). Taxonomy (NCBI): domain Eukaryota; kingdom Metazoa; phylum Arthropoda; class Insecta; order Lepidoptera; family Geometridae; genus Hypomecis; species Hypomecis punctinalis. Next base: position 20,386,535 of record OX438817.1, read on the forward strand.
CATCGTATTTGACTAACTGGCGGGCCCGCCAAAAATCTACTACGCATCATCATCTCCTGCGCGAGCGCCGAGACCGGTGTTAGCATCCTCGCCCAAGGACGTTTCGTCGCATCGCAAGGTCAGTGCCTCCTAAATATGTTGTAGAACCTGCCATTCGTGTAATTTCTTTATTCTCGCGTCTCTTTCCCAATATTTACAGCTAATTTTGCATCGCATTTCTCTCTTCCGCGTCACCAACACTCAAGCACCTATCTTGAGGAATAAGCCTCCTCGTCAATGATAACTATACGATGTGTGTGTGACTAACCTGTTAATTTCTGGCGTGTAGACGTTGACAGTGAGGCAGTCTTCGCTGACGAAGTATTCTTTAGGCGCGAGCGACGGGCACGACGGACCCTCTTGAGACGCGTCCACCTCACCCGAATACTGCAGGATTAGCTTTGGAGGCTGCAAAATTACACAAATCATGTTTATAATATAATTATACAGGGTTATTCCTAATCAATTAGCATCCTTTAAAAGGCTTATTCTCTACATCATATTCAACAACTTTTGTTCAGCACTTTTGTCAAAACTCGAAAAACAAAACAGCTGTTCCATACATTTTGACGCGGGTGAACGATATTTTTCTATGGAACATTTTTTTTTTTTTAGTATGAATATGCTAATTGACTGGGAATAACCCTGTATATAACAGATTAACGGTATACACAATCACAAGTTTTCAATACACTAGGCATTTAAACATAACGCGGTATAAACGGCAATCTATGCTCAAAATAGCGTAGTTTTTACTAGATGTTTGCTAGTGATCACCAAAGTTGGGATGCGAAAAGCGATGGCCACGGTGACTGCGTGTGGCACTTCTAACTAAGCGCTGCTGAAACTTGGATGACACGTTAAACTGTTGGTCCTGGTTGTTCTGACTGTATAGCTATGACTTAAAAACTCTGACAGCAGGGGTTGTCACCCAGTATATACGAACTACGAATGATGGAATCAATCAATCAATCGATCATTTATTTATTTTCTGAACACATACATTACAATGGAATTTTCAATATAACAATACATTTACAGAACAATACATAAGGAGATAATTCCAACTATTTCCAGCGGCCCCACACTAGGCTCAGAGGCCCGTATTGTGGCGACCAGAAAAACGAAACATACAAAAAATGATATGGTATGGAGGTATCCTAGGTTACAAGCATTACAACAAAAAACTTGGTTCTATTTAAAATAACACACTAAGATCAGTTATACAACAATAATAATAAATGGATCAAAAATAAAAATGAATACAGCAATGAAGTTACTCAACAGCAATTAGTAAGATTATGCACTCTGTTTAATTTATGCCCATAGTGTAGTTGTATGTGTGTGTGCGTGTTTGTGTAACGCCGCAATACACGAGGTCTCATTAGAGCCAAGGTTTGCAGCGCTACACGCGCGTGTGTGTGCGCGTGTGTTTGTGTGTGTGTGTGTGTGTGTGTGCGCGCGCGTGCGTGTGTGCTATGCATGTGTGTGTACAAAAGCTCATTGTTCAGTGCGGATCTGCGATATTATGTTTTCTGTGTCGTCGTACGACAACGTAAGTAACCACTTTTTCACTTCACACTTGACAGTAGATGTTCTTTAAGGATGGAACGGTTTTTGCCACTTTGTTATATATGAGTGGAAGGAGTGAGTTCGGATGTCGATTTGCAAAGGCTGATTTAACAGTATGTATTGGCACTCTGTATACTCGTTTGTTTATTAGATCAGTGAACTGGCTAGAGTTAACTGTGGCCTTGTGTACCGCAACTGTGGCTTTTTGAATAAACAGTTGTCGCACTGTGAGGACTTCCGTCAGCCTGTACAGCTCTCTTGTAGGGAATCGAAACGATTTGTTCAGCATAACTTTCAGGACAGCACGTTGAGCCCTTTCAAGTCCCAACATTATCGACTTTGCAGCACCTCCCCAAGCCAAGCTGCAGTAGGACAGAATGGATTGGCAGAGGGACGTGTAGACGATAAGCAGAGTTATGAGGTCGCAGGAATGTCGAAGGGTTTTCATCACATAGATGAGCTTTCGAACACGACCCGAAAGTTTTTTGATATGAAGCCTGAAGGTAAGTGACTCATCTAGCTCAACACCAAGGTAACGCATGCTGTCGACTCTTCCGATACTATCGCAATTACTGCAGTTTGATGCAGGGTGTGTTCCAGAAGGGCCGATACAAGTGTGGATTTTCAGTTTACCCAGTTCAGTTGCTGATCTTTGTGTCTTGAAGAAAGCCATGTATTTCGTTTTTTTGGTGTTTAGAGTTAGGAGATTGTTATTTAGCCATACAGTAATTTGGCAAATTCCACTCTCTGCAGCTTGCATTACTTTTTCCCACGTAGTGTCCTTAAAAACCGCCACAGTATCATCAGCGTAGCAGATGACGTCTGCTCCTGAATGATTAATAGAATCCAGTAGCAGTGGCCGAGGCGACGTAAGAGACGTTGCATATTTCTATCATAAGTTTTCCTATTGACGGCAGCAAGTATCTACACACATCATAACAAGGCAACAAATACTCGTATCTGAAACAGCTCTACAAAGGGGGGCCCAGCCAGCATACCGAAGTACCTACTCCTACTTGACAGAAGACTCCTATCAACTTTTGACCGTCAGTATCCACACCACCGCTAGGGGGCACTTGGTTAAAACTAGAGGGACTGTACTGGACTTCATTGGAGCTTTTAGGACTGTCAGTATCTACACCACCTTCTCTATTACTAGTTCCTGAAAATTCATGATTACCTGGAACCTGAGCTCTCCAGTGGGCGACTCAGCGTACCGAATGCCGCGGTAGGCTTGGAAGCGACGCCCGCGCCGGCTGCTCATCCATGAACCTCGGAAGACCCCCGACGGAGCGCGCGCCACAGGGTTGCTGGTAGAGGGCAATTGGTTGCCGCTAGAGGGAGTTGAACTGCTGCTAGGGGGCGCTGAACTGGACGCCGCTGAAGCTATAAAAGCCAGTGTCGTTTATTAATAGTCATTTTTTACATATTGCAAGAAGGTACACAGATAATATGCAAGTAAATAATTAAAATGCAATTCGTTACTTTGCCAAGTGTAGCTGTAGGCATTTATTTATTTATTCACATATAGGCGAGCGTATACTGATGTGCTGACCAGTATTAAGCAGTGTCTTATAACTAGTATTTATCTGTCAAACCATTTTTTCCTTCTTTATCCGAAGGTCCAGTTTGTTCCTAAATGTGTTGCTGTAGGATTATTTGCTTGCCCTAAACTAAGCCGAAAGAGAGTGATTAAGAGTATCATCATCAACAACTTTTACTACGGAGCCAACCAAGAAACAAAAACAACTGTCCCGTACAAAACTGCAACTCGGAATCAAGCAGACGTATGAAACAGCTTTTTCTCTCTCTCGAATTCCGTACCCCATTGTAAAAATGTTCATAGGATGGTCTTAATCATCTCCTTGCTATGCTCGGTGGCTCTCTGCGGGATCGAAACCGAAATGAGGAGATTCGCAGACGAACCAAAGTTACAGACATTGCCCAGCAGATTAGCAAATTAAAGTGGCAGTGGGCAAGGTTCTCAAATGGAGACCACGGACCAGCAAGCGCAGCGTAGGACGTCTACCGACTAGATGGACTGATGACATATTAATAAAGATCGCAGGCACACGCTGGATGCAGGCCGCTTCTATTAGCCTTATTGGAAATCCATGAGGGAAGCCTATGTCCAACAGTGAACATGCTACGGCTGATAGATAGATAGAATATGATCTCCTTCGGATTAGTACAGGGTAGGACATGGGAACAACTGCACGATTTCTTAGGGGCGACTTTGGTGTATAGAGATGACTTTTGCTATGGCAATGGTTTCCACCCTATATCCGCAAAAAATACTTCTAATCCATAAAGCTATAGCTAGCTATACATAGATAGCCGTGGTGTTCTAGTGGTAGTAACACCCGCACTACAATCAAGAGGTCGTGGGTTCAAATCCCGACCCCGTACCAATAAGTTTCTCAGGAAGTTTTAAGAATAAGTTTTTCGGTGAAGAAAAACATTGTGAGGCACCTGCATGAATTTGATGGCGTATGTGAATTCAATAACCCGCACTGAGCTTACGTGGCGTGGTGAATATGGCCTATTCACCCTAAGTGGGTACGCCTACGTCCTGCAGTAGACTATTAAAAGGCTGGTTCTGGTACAGATAGGTATAGCTAAATGATTTATATGTACATATGATGATGATATACAGGCAGGTATTCCTAATCAATTAGCATCCTTTTAGGGAGTTATTCTGTCAAAAGTAACAACTTATGCTCTGTGACTTTTGTCAAACCTAAAAAAACATGTTGTTCAATAGAAAAAATATCGTTCATCCGCGACAAAATGTATGGTACAGCTGAAACTCTTTTTGAGTTTTGACAAAAGTCGCAGAAAAAAATTTGTTGTTGATGTTCAGAATACGCATTGAGGAAGGAATCATATCCTCAATGAGAATACGGGTAGTAGCCCCCTAAATGGTGTAGAAATATTATGTCCTCATAGCAAATACGGTATGAATGTCACGTCAAATTGTGACAGCTATGGTAGATGACTGGCAACATTGTTACTTCCCATTTCCTGCCGACATCTTGTCATCGTACCTTTAGATTCTTTGTTCGTTTCTCGTGCCGACTATTTTTCTCCTGCGTCCAGTCTAAATAATATTTGTTAGTGCTATAAGGCTGATTGATTATGTTTACAGCCCTTGTCGTTTTTAATGCTATAGGTAGGTATACAATAAACAACACCAAGCGGACATTGTGTTTAATTTACACGTGTGACGTGTGTGAGGAGGAGAATCCCGGCGTGCCAATCCTTCCGCCTTCATCAGACTTTCGGCCCTGTGCCTGCTCTGTAGTATACGATGACTTTCAACAAAAGGATGCTAAATGACTAGGAATAACCCTGTATAATCCTTTGAATATTGAAAGTATCTATGTACAATATCTAGAGTACCTATAGATACTTATACCTACTTTGGTTTCAGAGTTTAAGTCGCCATCCAATCTCAAAATACCTGTAGGTACAGACCCTTGTTAAACTGACTTTTCTTCATCAAACCTTGAAGTTGTCGTATAAAAATAAAATACACAATATTCTCAAAACTATACGGTAGGGAATTTAATAACTCGAAACACAGTTCAAAAAACTTCGCTCGATAGAAATGAAATGCAAAGATACCGCTTTTTAGAACAAATTCATGATTTCTAAGAAAGTTTATTGCATTTTTGGGCATTTTTGTACATGTTTACAATTTTTTTTGAGTCTATTATTTATGCACATGAATTAAACTATAGCTTTTATCCATAAAATTTAGGGAATAGTGGTAATATATATTTTATATTGATTTTTGAATGCAAAAATCTGGCGAAACCGGGGGCGTATTGGTCTTCACCCGCTCATATGAAAAATTACGCTGATACTATGGCGTCTTTAACATGAAATCGGTTTAGCCAATTCAATGCGTGAAGTTGATTTTTATTTATTTTCAATTTAACTCTAATTTAACAACAAATATAATATTGTTGTTTTTAAACTTTCGCGATTTGAACACATTATTATTATATATTACAAACGGCAACTCGGCCGAAACGTCGGGATGAGGAGGTATTTATTTATCTCGTAATTTTAGTGCGCGATTAGTCCCGTAATATATATTAATATACTCATATACTTTTTATTCATAACAGATAAATGTTACATGTCAACTTAATTAATCTTTCAGTACAGTTCACAATTATATCAATTAAAAAAAAAATGTAAAAAATATTTATAAAATAGTCTACGTTATGAAAAATTATAAAAAACAACAATTTAATTCAAAAAATAATTACAAACAATGAAATTAAAAACAAACATCACATACATACATTTAATTACTACTCAATTACTCAATTTCAATTCAATTTGAACAATTGATTCAATGTGAAATTGAATTGAACTACCTACTCTACTTTTGGTAGAAAATCCTCCAGCCTATAAAATGCTTGCTCAACAAGCCAATTCTTAGTTTTAGTTTTGAAAGCCTGGCGTGATGGTCCTGACTTTATATCGTCCGGGAGGCGGTTGTAGACCCCCGTCGCTATGACGTGCACCTGCTTGGACGTCTTCGCGAGCCGATGGCGCGGCACGCAAAGCTCACCTGCGCGTCGCGATGGTTGCGGACGTCGCGAGCCCAGGCACGCGTATTCGTGCAGATGATCCCGACCGTATAAGGCCGCCTCCAAAATCCACATCGATGGCAAAGTGAGGACTTTCATGGTCCGGAACAAAGGCAGAGCAGGTGTGTCTCCTGGCACTCTCTCTATGGCCCTCACCGCTCTTTTTTGCAGCCTGAACACGCGTTCCCATTCCGCAGAATGTGCCCAAAACTCTATGCCATATTGTAAGAGAGAGTGCACAGATGCGAAGTAGCAATTCCGGACCATGCTCTTTGGTAGTATGGCTGACAAGCGCCATAGAGCAAAGCATGCCCGCCCGATTTTTATGCACAGTCCATCCACATGGCCCTCCCAAGTTAGAACACTGTCAATGTGTTAACCCAGATACGCCATATCCGTTACCTGTTCCATTTTTTTGCCTTTGACTACCACACTCAAGGGCCTTTTTTTGTGTCCCGAGGGGTCGAATTGAACAAAGTGTGTTTTACTCGTATTTAAAATTAAACCATTGGTTTCAAACCATACGGTCAGGTCACAAGCAACTTTGTTCAATTTCTGCTACAATCACGTATTCCTTGACACATTCGGCACTAACCTTGTTGAGCAAACATTCAAAGACAGGAAAAAACTGAGTTGAGCTGGTCAAGTTTGATCGGTAAATACAAATTATTACAATATTTTCTTCTGACAGTTCTACAGCGGCTATTTCACAAACCTGCTCCACCGAGAGTTTATTAAAACACTCTAATTTCTTATAGTTTACATTGTTCCTAACAAAGATGCAAGAGCCCCCGTGCTCTATCATAATATGAAGCTAGCTTAAAGTTTGCTATATTTAGACATTTGATTTCATGTTCCTTACAAAAATGCTCTGTTAAACATAGTACGTCGCATTTTAGTTCACATTGCAATGCTACCTCAATTCGACTAATTTTATTTTTTATAGACCTAATATTCTGATAACATATTTTTATGTTATGATGTTTATTTTAAGTGCTTTCCACACTAGATTTTTATCTCAAAGAGTTATCTTTGTGATAAGCATTTCAAAAATCTGAAGCGAACGCAGGATTTGAACCATGCCCCTTCGGATCACTAGCCCGACGCTCTAACCACTGAGCTAGCTCGCCTCCTACGCAAGCTTCAAATTTCTGAAGTGCTTACATTTCACAAGCTTGCGTAGGAGGCGAGCTAGCTCAGTGGTTAGAGCGTCGGGCTAGTGATCCGAAGGGGCATGGTTCAAATCCTGCGTTCGCTTCAGATTTTTGAAATGCTTATCACAAAGATAACTCTTTGAGATAAAAATCTAGTGTGGAAAGCACTTAAAATAAACATCATAACATTGATTTAGCAGTGCGTCATCTCTCGTCAATCTTTAGAAGTTCTAATAACTTCTAGTTGAGTGATAACCTGTCTAATACGGGTATCACAGGTGGCGCCACCAACGCTATAAGTTGGGAAATGTAAGCACTTCAGAAATTTGAAGCTTGCGTAGGAGGCGAGCTAGCTCAGTGGTTAGAGCGTCGGGCTAGTGATCCGAAGGGGCATGGTTCAAATCCTGCGTTCGCTTCAGATTTTTGAAATGCTTATCACAAAGATAACTCTTTGAGATAAAAATCTAGTGTGGAAAGCACTTAAAATAAACATCATAACATTGATTTAGCAGTGCGTCATCTCTCGTCAATCTTTAGAAGTTCTAATAACTTCTAGTTGAGTGATAACCTGTCTAATACGGGTATCACAGGTGGCGCCACCAACGCTATAAGTTGGGAAATGTAAGCACTTCAGAAATTTGAAGCTTGCGTAGGAGGCGAGCTAGCTCAGTGGTTAGAGCGTCGGGCTAGTGATCCGAAGGGGCATGGTTCAAATCCTGCGTTCGCTTCAGATTTTTGAAATGCTTATCACAAAGATAACTCTTTGAGATAAAAATCTAGTGTGGAAAGCACTTAAAATAAACATCATAACATTGATTTAGCAGTGCGTCATCTCTCGTCAATCTTTAGAAGTTCTAATAACTTCTAGTTGAGTGATAACCTGTCTAATACGGGTATCACAGGTGGCGCCACCAACGCTATAAGTTGGGAAATGTAAGCACTTCAGAAATTTGAAGCTTGCGTAGGAGGCGAGCTAGCTCAGTGGTTAGAGCGTCGGGCTAGTGATCCGAAGGGGCATGGTTCAAATCCTGCGTTCGCTTCAGATTTTTGAAATACTTATCACAAAGATAACTCTTTGAAACATATTTTTAGATACCCGTGTTCAATCCTGGGAACGCTGCTCGGTATCGCCATCAGACTCGATCGTTGTTCACCAATTGTAGTGGCTTTATTTGTCGTATGCACTTTTGCTGGACTATCCTGCTTAGTTTTTGGTTTGTTTTGGAGTTGTATGGCCTCGAAAAAACCAATTTGCGAATCTGATTCCTTTTGGCCATACATCCGGAGTCATCACTTTGGATTTGACGTTTTCAGGCATTCCAATTATAAATGACGCATGCCTAACCGATAGGATTTGCCGCTTTTCAACGTGGTAGTCGGCTTGAGCAATTCCATTTAAAAAGTTCTTAACTTGCTCAGTTGTTGTATCAGGTCTAAATTGCCAAGCTTGAATGTAGCATATCTTCTCAGCCGCTCGTATGCCACAATCAGCTTTCCCCACTCCGACAACCACTGGCTGTTGCGGTTTATTGCTGCGGCGACGTTTACTCACTTGCTGCCACTCGTCTGCACTGCCACTATTGTCGTTGCCGTCGTCAATTTTACAAGATTCAGAATTAGACTGTGGTGATTTATTCGCTTGAGTAGCAGATTTACCCGTACTTGTCTCTTGGTCGGACTCTACTGCAATCATTTCGCTTGTTACAGCTTCATTTGGGTGATTGCTGGTAGGTACTATCGATACAAACCAGGCTAGACGCTCTACAAGCAGTCGTTGTCTCTAGGACTTGTGCTGGCGCTCTATCAGCTGTTTTGTTATGTTTCGACTGGTTCGAAGCTAGTGATTTTTCAACTTTCTTTAGATTGTCTAGCCCTGAATTCTTAGGAACATTAGGATGGTAAGTCATGTTACTCGAAAAAGGGCCCATACATTTGCGCTTTACACTTAGCTCTTCGCGTAGTGATTTCAGCTCAACCTCTAAACTGTCCAGTGTTTTAAGTCTTTCATTGTTGGCGAACAGTTCAGACTTCAGCACAGAAATCTCCTGAATAAGAAGAGTTTCATTGATATTTAATGTACGTACTTCTTCTTTGAGCTCACGCACGGTTGACAGTATTTGATGCATCATTTCAACATTGGCGTCAATAGAAATGCCTTGCTCCACATCAGCAGAGGCGACAGGTTGCTTCTCCGTAGAGTGGCTCTCTTCTACAATGAAAGACGCTGCACCTCGGACTGGTGTAGATGGGCTATTGTCGCGAGGCATAGCACATTTGCAGTTTGGACAAAGCCACGTTGAGAGCACGTTTGCTTTGGCGGGAATATTGACGCAGGCCCGATGATATGTTCCATTACATTTCCCGCATTTAGTGCTCTCTTGCGCTGACAGGAATTTACCACAACCTCCGCATTTAACCATTATTTGCACCACAGATATTCAGAGGGTTGCGGTTAATCGTAGCGTTGTTCTCGCAACAACAGTTAGATGGCGCTTCCTGTCTCGGGAGCCTACTTTCCGACAGATGTCACCACTTGTTATTTATTGTGGCCATTAGGAGTACACACCCACAGTAACGAGTGATCGATCGAAGCGTTGTTCCTGGTACTTCCGCTAGATGACGCCACTTGTATCAAGAGAATACTCGCCGCCAGATGGCGCCGCGATGTTGATTTTACGGTGGCTGTTAGAAACACATTCACAATAACATCACGTTCTCCGCCGTCTAGTGGTACCCTCTAATGGAAAAAAACTGCAACTATTAACACATAATAAGTTCGCCGTATTATCACTGATAAGCGCGGAAAGTCAGTAATCGACGCACCACTGTATCAATTGATCACTATTAAATTTGTATAGCATAAATCATGATTTTACAACACATCAGACTATTATTTTTTATTTAAATTAGCACAAAGCAACACACGTATGTTGCTAGTCAGGCGCTGCGTGCGCAACTAAAAGCAAAAATATAGTATTGTTTTGTATATTATGTGTAATTAAGTACTAGCTTCTGCCTGCGGCTTCGCCCGCGTGGACTAACTCCACAAATCACTTACATTTCCAGGATACAATTAATTTATCCCTCCTATTTTCGGCGTCGTGTAAAAATGTCTCAAATAACTAGGTAATTTCTGTCAAAAAAGTGACTTACCTACTTGCTTTGAGTATCTAATTAGTAGGTATACTGAACTGTACCTACTTTACCGACTTTTTAATAGTCTATTGCTGAAAATAGACCTACTCACGAAGCGTGATTAGGTCATATCCACCACGCCGCCCCAGTGCGGGTTGGTAGATCCTCATACGCCATCGAATTTCTTCTACGGATACATGCAGGTTGCCTCACTGCGTAGGATGTCCACCGAATAAGTAGAATGACGATATAAATAAGATGGCAGAAACGCACTGGACGCAGTCCGCTTCCAATCGGCCTTTTTGGAAGTCCTAAGAGCCATATGTCCAACAGTGGACATCCTACGGCTGCTGGATGGATAGTGGATGTAATAAATAAATAAATTCACCCGTAGGACTCCTACCTTTGATCTCATGACCGTGACCGTGACTATGACTGTGGTCATGACTGTAGCCGCACACTAGGGCCACCAACGCACACACAAACACCACTTTAACCCACATCTTGGCGGGTAAGGATACACTGAGTCAGTCTTTTGTACTCGCGAGTTTATATGCACGACGTATGGGTAATTCTGCAACAATAGTTTTGTTATACAAGAGTGCAAATTACTTATTAACCGCGTGCTCAATTTAATTTTAATGACCGAGCAAGCAGAGGATTCTAAATTAGAATAAATTTTTGAAGTAGGATTTAGAATTTTTGGCATAGGAATTTGGAAAATTAGCATCCGGGGGAGCATTTTTTTAACTATGGGAGGCCAGGGAATCAAAAGAGCACAAGGTTAATAATCTTTGCACTCGAGTGCAACACGTTCCCATCAATCCCATCTCAGCAATGAAATTTAATGACGAAATGCAAAAAAAAACCTAAATTACCAGTTTAAAAAAAAAACCTAAATTACCAGTTTCAAAAAAAAAACCTAAATTACCAGTTTCAAAAAAAAACCTAAATTACCAGTTTCAGTCAATTTTGTTTTTTTTTATGTAGAATTGGCCACCAACTCGCCTGGTGGAAAGCGAAGTTGTAGCCGACGATGGAGTATGTAGACCTAGAAGATACCTATTGACTCTTTACTTGAAAATATCCAAATTGTAATTGTCAGGAAACAATGACGGAGGCAGGGCATTCCAATCCTTGGTGGTCCTCATTATGAGGAAGAAGCGAATGAAATGAAATATTTATTCCACTGAAATAGAGTACATATAAATGGTGTTTCAGATTAATTCGTTCTTTCTGTTTGTCATTTACTAGCATGTGGAAAAAAGCACTTAAGTAAATAATAAAATTATAACAGAATTATTCCTAAAATTAATTACAAATCTTGTCAAAGTACGGTCAAATTAGTAACAAAATGAAATAAAATAAAAGTAATAAGTCAAATTAAATAATAAACATGTTGAAATCAAACAAATTAATAAATGTTATCGTTTACGCATAATTAAAAATTCGTTTAGGCTATAGTAACATTTTTCTATTAACCATGTCTTAAGTTTACGGCGAAACATTCCATAAGGGAGTTCTTTCTATGATACAGGTAATTGGTTATATACGGTGACACACATGGCATAACAGTTCTTTTGAAATAATGTCAATCTAGGTCGTTGTTCAAAAATTAACCTTTTCCCATATTTTACCTTTCTTGGGTATTTGTCATTGGCTGTTTTAAAGTACTTGGGATGATTTCGGACAAATACTGCAATTTCAAAAATGTACATACTCGCCAACGTCAGAATTCCTAATTCCTTAAATATTGGCCTGCATGATTCGTATGGCCGTATCCCTACCATAGCGCGAACGCACTTTTTCTGAGAAAGGAAAGCTTTCTGAATATCCGTAGAGTTACCCCGAAGTAGCAGCCCGTACCGTAGTACGGAGCTCACATAGCCATGGTACGCCAGCAGGACGGTCTGACGCGATGATGTTTTTCTTAATTTATTCAAGACAAATACAAACCTGTTTACTTTAGTACACACATTTTTACATGTTCCTTCCAGTCTACGTATTGATCTAATGTTATACCTAAAAAATTAACATTTTTAGTTTCTTTCAGTTCTGTATCTTTATATCGTTTTTGTCTCGGAACGGATTTTGATCCGTGTGTTATGAATTGCAAGTAGTTTGACTTGCCCAAATTGACTTTAAGATTATTTTCATCTAACCATTCAATTATTGATTCAATTGTATTATTAATTTCAATGTCAAATTCAATATTATTTTTATTACTAGTCACGAAGATACAGACGTCGTCAGCAAATAGTGTGCATGTATGATTTGTGTTGTCAGGTAAGTCATTTATAAGTGACACAAACTGCAATGGCCCTAATACACTACCCTGTGGAATACCACACTTGTTAATTTGATATGTTGATTGTTTATGACATATTTGATTATCTTCTGTTAATCCTTTAATTTCCACGCACTGTTCTCGGTTTGTTACAAACGATTTTATCCATTGCCAAGCAGGACTTCGTATACCATAGTTTTCAATTTTTTCGAGGAGTAATGGGTGTAGAACGTAATTAAAAGCTTTCGACATATCAAAAAAGATAGCCACAGCATCCTTATTAGCATTCAAATTTGAGACAATATTGTTTACTAATTGGTAAGTCGCTAGAGTCGTAGACTTACCCTTTTGAAACCCGTTCTGTTCCTCTTTAATAATATCAAACTTGTTCCTAAACTTAATTAATCTGCTAAGCAATGCCTTTTCAAAAATCTTTGACATAACTGGAATCAAGGTAATAGGTCTATAGTTGTTCATGTCAGTTCTATCTCCTTTTTTATAAAGTGGTTTTACAATGTTTTTTTTTTATATTTGGGAATGTTCCAGTTTCAAAAGAGAGATTTATTAGAATGCTATATGTTTGCTTTTTTTTTTAAATATCAGTTCTTATGCCATCATACCCAACGGAGCTTGTATTATTCAGCGACATTACAATATTATGCACTTCTATGTAGCTTGCAGGATTAATAAAAATACTACTATCTAAACGAGTATTATTTGTATTTTTACCTATGCGCTGGTGTTCATTTGTTATTAAGTATTTATTAAATCCGTTGGCAATATCTTGTGGAGCATTTAGTGTTTTGTTATCTGTTATATATATGTTATATGTGTGTGACGGCACTTGGGCAGCCAGTGGGGAATACCATGCTCCGGCGCAACCAGGTAAATACCTAGGTCTTGTATAAATTGTAATGTTGTTGTCTTGGTTTGAGGAAAACCGGTCTAGGAAGACGGAGGAAATGTCATGTCCACAAAATGTATGGAGGCTGGTATAATAATAATCAAAAATTATAACCTCAACACTCGTTACATTTCGAGAAAGTTCACATTTTTCTGAGTCAGTTAAAACCAAAAAATAACCCTCCGTTTTTTTAAGTTAGTTTTGAATCTATTAAGATAAATAAATATATTTGGTATATAGGTATTTTATCTCTAGCAATCCTGATTAAGTAACCTTCAAATTGTTAAATAGAATAATTTTTAACAATTTGACACAGTTTTTAAGGGTTTCTTAGGGTTCCGTACCTCAAAAGAAAAAAACGGAACCCTTATAGGATCACTTTGTTGTCCGTCTGTCCGTCTTTCCGTCTGTCCGTCTGACCGTCTGTCCGTCTGTGTGTCTGTCAAGACTCTTTATCTCGAGAACGCGTAAAGATATCGAGTTGAAATTTAAACTGTATACGTATATCAATGAATTCTTGATGTTGTGGAAAAGACAAACTTCTCAGTTGTCGTTTAAAAAAAGTTAGAGTCGTTTATGTCGTAAAAAAACGCATATTTCGACACTCACAAAAATCAAAACCTACAGGGTACTTCCCGTTGACATAGAACTATTAAATTTGGCAAGAAGCATTGTCTTAGAGTACACATATAGGAATAAATCTGAAAACTGTACATTTTTATTTACATCACAAAAAATAGGACCTCTAAATTCACAAAATTTGGGCTCAAAATTCTAAGTGAGTAAATCCTATCATGTAAGGTGTCATATAAAAGAACTTCATTAGCACATGCTAAAACAGGTTTTTAATTATTATAACAATGTGTTTGTACGGAACCCTCGATGTGCGAGCCTGACTCACACTTCTCCGGTTATTTGTCACATTGTACCTACTAACTTGACCAGTTACTCTTGACTTGACTAGACCACTCGTAGGTTAAAATTTTTAAATTCAGCAAATTAAGAGATGAATGTGGAAGAATCAGCTACGAATGCAAGTAAAATAACGATAAAAGCATTGTATTATTGCTAAACTAGAAAAAATACAAAGCTGTATTATTATTTTTCATACAATTTATTTTTCAAATTTAATAAAAATGGAGGGATAAAAAAATCTAAATTAAATATTTTTGAAAAGCCCATAAATCAAGCTTTCAAATGATATATATATCGTCTTGGTTCGATTTTTCTCTGAATAATATACCTAGTACTACCTTGTGGACGTAACCTTTCCAAGGTCAGAGATTCAGGTCTTATCGTAGTGTCACTATAAAATCCTTACACACTTAAAGTACCGACATTTGCATACGAAGTATTTGACTTCAGCTTTGCTGATCGAGACAGACGAGTTTTTAATTCAAATGAGATTAATTTGGATTTTGATGTGTCATCTTAAATTGAACTATAGTATTCAATTCCGTCTATAAGCTCTTTTGTAACACTTTCTGTGTCGTTCATGAAAGGCAACAAGCTCAATGCTGTTTTCAAGTCAAACTTTGCCATATTTCGTTTTTTAGGTGTACTAGTTTAGTTTAGTTGGAGTTTCCGGAAAAAGAAGTCAATAAATGTTGCAATCTATAACTTGAATAAGACTATTATGGCAGGAAGGAAAAAAAAATGTTCCGGTTTACGCTTTGTAGGTATATGGACCTTACTAAAGCGTTTGATTACGTCGATCACGGTATATTGATTTGTGAACTGGATGCATATGGAATCAGAGGTAATGTACTGAGGTTAATTGCTTCTTATCTCCAAAATAGGTACCAAAAAACGAAAATATCGTCGGCTTACTGCAAGAACTCATTAACTGACACAAACCAAACTTTCGGGAAATAATTAATTACTTTTTTGTTTTTTAAATTGCTTATATAATCATAAGTATGGACGATATGCGGGTAGTAAAAGAACGAACTTGTAGAAAATATTATTTACTACACAATTAAACTAACGTCAAAGAAAATTCACAATAAATACCTTTAAAAAAATAAAAAAATGACAAAATTAATGCTTTTTGCGATTGAAAGTTTAAAAGAATGTGAAATTAGAAATTTCTTAACAAAATCTTTTAACTTATTTTACGTCTTTCTAAAGCTAATGTTTGCTTTTAAAAGAAGTAGTATAGGTTTGCTCTTACTTATAAACCGTCAACATACACCCAATTAAGTTAACTAAATCCCAGAAACCAATATCATGTAAAATGTAGCCAAGACGAGACTACAGTTCGCACTATCAAAAGTTATCAGATCTCATGTAGAGCCAAGCTTCTAACTCTACTCGCCTTAATTCTAAATTATTTGTCGCTTTGTTCCTCTTTTACGTTCCTTATATCACAAACTTTACAGCTTAATCAATATAATTATGTGACTTGTACTCTAGATTTCTTTAATGATCATCAGTGAATCAGCCGACAGTCAGTGATGAAATCAGGGTTGTTTAGATACCTATTAGTAAAATCTGAAGTATGAAAAGTAATCAAATATTTAACAAGTATAATGTAGACGGGATATCCTAAGAATTTTATTTCACTGGTATACACCAAACCCAAGTTATAAAGTTTAAAAAAATTACGAACCGCTCCGAGAATCCTGTTGCGATTCACTTCGCTTGGCTTGTCTAGGCGGGGGCACTACAGTGCTCCCAGATATAATAATATGATATGTCTGTTATTGCTCTTCGTTCCGGAAAGAAGGTAGTTTTTTATGAGGAGACAGTAGAAAAATATGCATTTTTTTCTCAAAACCCAACAATTTATTCATACCATCCCAACAATCGCGTCATCCCAGTTTAGAAATAATGCCTCGTGACGCCAGCGAAATCTAGTACAGTTCGAGTTAACTAAATTGTACAATTACTTTGTTAACAGTACTAATTAACAATAATTTTAAGTTTTTAGACGTTTTTCTTTGTACGATGCCTAATATCAAGTTTCTAGGTCATCTGGAATTAGGTTAGGTTTTTGATTCTGTAAGTCAGTGAGTGAATGAGTGAATCAGTCGTAAAAATCTCGATTATCAAACGCTAGGATAATTTCAAAATTTAAAATTTATGAAATTTTTGGGGATAAAAAGTAGCCTACGTAGGCTACTTTTTATCTTTTAAACTATGTCCATACCAAAATGCAAAATCAAGTCAATCCGACTACTACTGTAGGAGTAGTAGTGCTGCCCCCGATAGGAAAAAAGACGCATCTAACATTTTTTCCAGATTTGAGTTATATATATTGCTAGAATCAGGAAAAAAAGGCGCATCTAACTATATTTTTATTATTTTTTTAACTCCCTCCAGTACGGTTTTAGCACAACAAAATAGGGCGCTTCTGTTAATATTTTTACACCCAATTGAAGATGAAAAGACGAATTTTTGTAAAACTAAATTAAAAAGTCGCACTTACGTAGATAATGTCCTTATACTTCATAGTTTTTTTTTAAATTCAGTAACATAAAAGGCGCATATTTGTCCCTATTTCTAAAAGGAAGTTAAAAAGACGCAAATAAGTATTTGCGTCCAACGCTTTAGTGAAAAACTGCTTGTACATTAAGAAAAAAGATCGCATCTGACCACTTGCGCCCTATTTACTTCGTTAAATTGTTTTAGAATAGACGCATTTGCCATATGCGTCTTAATAATTTACGTTAAATAAAAAAAAACAATATGATACTAAATAAAAAAAGCGCAAGTGTGCAGAAACGTCCTTTTTTCCTAGAATTGTGAATCAAGTGGGGATTGCACGGGGGCCGGGCGGGGTGTGGTTAGTACGGC
Organism: Hypomecis punctinalis; assembly: GCA_949316475.1. Lineage (NCBI taxonomy): Eukaryota > Metazoa > Arthropoda > Insecta > Lepidoptera > Geometridae > Hypomecis > Hypomecis punctinalis. The sequence continues at coordinate 20,404,031 of OX438817.1, forward strand.
GCTTGACCAGTGTCTGTGTCAGTTGCGCCCGAGAAGGTTGAAGGAGCACGACGTGTCGCGGTCGCGCAATTTTTCGCAGCGTGATTCGTCGTAACAAAGTAAGTATTTTTTATTTTATAGTTTGTTTATTATGTGCGCTATTTCATTCATAAACTTTTTTATTAGGTACTGACATTACATCATTTATTTTAATATAATTTATAAAACATTAGTGATACTAACTGAAGTAAGTTTTAATTGAGTTATTCTTGTGTGTTTTTGTGATCATATTTAATGTTCTTTTATTAAGAGTAAAGTTTGGTGTGCGTTATATCGTTTGCAAATACCTTGCTTTATAACGCTTTTTAAGTGCATTTTAACTGTTGTTACAGGTAAAACTAACATGAAAAAAGGACGATGTTTCGAGTTACTTACTAAAGCTTTAGCTTCTACAAGTACAGAAAGTACAACTACTACTGCAGTAGAAACTACAGAGCGAATTCCGCTGCATCCCTTAGTTGACAACCATCACCCTTACCAAAAAAGCCCTGGTGAAGAAATTAACCACGTCACTACAACTGATATTGTTTTTCCGGACAAAGTCTGCGATATTACCATCACTGCAGGTACTGTTAGCAGCAATAGTTCTACAGTAAGTGATTTCGACTCTGACGATTCAGTTTTTGATAAAGATTACATTCCACCACAAATAAAAAATATCAAAAGTAGTGTTATCGATTCTGATTCGGATATTGATTTTATAGAGAACTCACAACAAAACAACATTCGCGTATCAGAGTCACCTGAACGAGAAGATTAAAGAACGAAAATCAGACTGACCAGGCTTCTGAAAATGTAATCCAACTTACTAAGAAAGGAACTGTACGTAAACGCAAACATTACGATACTTCATTGCAAGAGCGTACTAAAACTAAGAAAGAGTTAAAGACTAATACTAAGTATAGAGTAAAACCAGGTTGTGGCAAAGAATGTAAAAAAAAGTGTTCTTTAAATATATCTGAAAACCAGCGAAGTATTATAAATAAGCAGTTTCGTAATTTCACCTGGAGAGAACAATACGTATACATTATTAACAACACATTTCAAACTATACCGGCCAGGCGAACAAAAAAAAATCTAACTCAAAAGTAATTAACCGAGAAAAAACTATTACATATTTTATGTTGAATGAAAATAATGAGAAAGTATCGGTGTGCAAGATTTTTTTTTTGACAACCCTTGGATTTAAGAAGAATAACGACAAAGTTCTACGAAACGCTTTAAAATAAGCGCAAGAGCAAGAAATAGCGGATAAGCGAGGCAGTAATCCCAACCCAAAAAAGATCGATAACAAGCCCATAATCGATCACATTAATTCTTTTCATCCTGCTGTATCACACTACAGAAGGATACATGCACCTAATCGAAAATATTTACCGTCAGAACTAAATATTCGTGATATGTACAAAGACTTTTGTGAAAAAATGGGTACAACTTTGCAGTCCGCTCCCGAAGATTGTGTATCTTATGATCACTACCGACGAGTTATTAAAGAACTCAATATCTCTTTCGCAAAACTAGGTAATGAGGAGTGCGAAATATGCGAGAAATATAAATTACATAACCCTGATATTATGGAGATTCGTCATCGAAATTGCACCCAATGTAAGGAATACGAAACACATCACAGAAGATACATTTTAGCCCGACAGAATTACGATGAAGATAAATCTCGTCAAATGAGTATGCAGGACCAAATCAGTGACGCTATGTATTACTCAGTAGACCTAGAAAAAGTTATAATGTGCCCTCGTCTAGATGAATTCAAGGTTGCTATATTTTGTCCAAGACTGATATTATTTAACGAGAGTTTCGTACCTCTCGGAGACAAGAAATTTCGAGGTGCGAGGGACACATTTGCTTGTATCTGGCACGAAGCTATTGCCGGCAGGAAAAAAGACGACATCATAAGCTGTTTTCGAGCCTTTTTTTTGCATTATCGTGATGTCAAGCACATAACACTGTGGCTTGACAACTGTGCAGCTCAAAACAAGAACTGGAGTCTTTTTTCCTATTTATTGTATCTGATAAACTCGAAAGAGGTTAATTTGGAAACAATAAGTCTGAAATATTTGGAAGTAGGACACACTTACATGTCAGCGGATGAATTTCATCACCAGGTCGAGTTGTCACTCAAAAAGAAGAAAAGAATATATGACTTCGAAGATTTCCATCACGCGGTTTCTGATACTCATCGTAAACTCACTGTAAAGAAAATGATCGTCGGCGACTTTTGTAGATTTGAAGATTGCTCTTCTTCCTACAAACTTCAAAATATGATACCAAGAGTATATTTGAATAACATGTGCGAAGTCATTTTTCGAAGAGGAATGAATACAATAGCATTCAGAACTGATTTTGATGGCATAGAAAGACAACTAGACTTCCTGAGAGCAAAAAATATTAAAATTGGCATTCCAAGGCCTGTGATAAAAACTCAGTTCAGAGGAGTTAATGAAAAGCGAAAATCTGACATAATCAATCAGTTACTCTCTCTTATGCCAGAGAACCGAAGGGCATTTTGGTTAAATTTGCCAGTTAATGATAACTCTGTCGATTTGATTAACGAATATGAGGAAGATATTGACAAATAGACATACAAAGCAACACCAGCTCTTTTTATTTGGTAGCAGTGAAACTATATTTACTTCGCTGATTAATGCTATCTGTTGTGATTTTTTGGTTAGACAATATTTTTCCAAAAAAGTAATTTTCCTGCTTATTTTAAGATTAGTCCAAAGATTGATAATTGTCTGTGATCTTACGTTAAAGTTAGATTTATGAGTATCTAGATGCAGTTAAGACTGGAATTTTTTGATAAAACATATTATAATGTTTTTCACTTTGATATTTTAGTCACATAAATATCATGATATTGTTTGTAAACAACTTATGGTAATGGCATTATAATATTAGCCTAGGAATGTTTTTTTTTAAGACGTGTTTGTTATAATAAACGTATAAGTGATAATTATAATAGATCTGTTTAAGACTGATTAGGCTAAACTTTGCTCAAGTTTAATACATCATTCTGATTTTAATTATAAGTTACTGTGCCATGGATAGCATTTTTAAATACTTGACCAAACTTATAATTGCGTTTTATTTACAAATCATAAATTTGGCTGTGGTCTAAATAATAACGACGAATCTATTTGTACTAGTTCAGATAAATAAATCCTTAGATAAATGGATTATTATTTAATTTTATAAGCATTTTATCTAAGCCACGGGTTATCGACATACTTTATGATTCTTAAGAAAAAAGGCGGAAGTACTTACATGCGCCCATTTTCGTTAAAATCATATAGTAGGTAGATATACCAAATACGTAAAAGAAAGGTACTGCCAAAAGCCTTTGAAATTTAAAGGACGCATCTAGCCATTTACGTCTGTTCAATTATGTATGCAATATTTTTCTCAATTTTTTATACTAAGATGAAACTGTTTTTTTAATTTTTTATCATAATAAATTAATAAATTCATATTACTCATTAAAATAACGTTAAAGCCTAATAGTGTGCATTGTTTTCAACTTTTAGTATGTAAATATTTTAATCTATTTGAAGACAGCAAGCAATTTTCCGTTTAATTCATTAAAACATTTATTTCTACGTTTTTACTTTTCGTTAGATACGTCTTTTTAACTATCGGGGGCAGAGTGGGATTGACTTAATTTTTCAAACTACATGATTATGTCCATGCTGAAAATCAAGTCAATCCGTTGCCCCTTTGCTGCGTAAAAGAGGAACAAAGCAACAAATACACTTTCAGATTAATAATGTTAGTAGGGAAGTAAGGATATTCAAAACTTTCTCTCAAAATTATTTAATTGGGATTATAACGTTTACGAGTTATAAAGTAAAAATGAAATTTATAAACTTGCACACAGCTCAGAGGTCATCGACCTCACAAACATTTTCCTTAGCCTATAATGTTTTTTCTAACAACTAACCATAACATCATGGAAATTGGTTTATATCATCATCATAATCGTCGATACCATTTACGTGTATAATAATACGCGTGTCTCAACACGCACTTGACAACTTATTCTTAGATGATAAATTAATTTAAACCTCATTAAAACTGTGTTTGTAAACATAAATAATTTGGAAGAAGTCATTATATTTTGTTAAAATTTAATAAAATGTTGTTTTGCTATTCACCATGAAAGGATAAAAGTTATTATGTGCAATTAATGAGTTTTAACCTACCGTTACTTGAAGGATATGTCGTTCTCTAACGTTTGAAAAAGTTAATAAGTGACATTAATGATTTTCGTAACACTACGAAATGCTTCTTAGTTACTTTTTTGTTGTCAGTTAAAACTGTTAATGAGTTTTTAAGAAACCTGTTAGTTCAAAAATGAAATTACTGACTTTATTACCACACATAAAGTCTAATTTAAGATAGCTAGAAAAAAAATGGGTTTTTGTGTATTGTAGAACTTGTTGAGACGAAACCATGTGTAGTATCAGGTGCACTTAATGACATTGCAGTTAATGAGTTCTTTCAGTAAGCCGACGATATACATCTTCTGCGGGCCAGATCAAATATGGAGTCCCGCAGGGTAGTGTTCTTGGGCCTTTACTATTTATTATATACATTAATGATTTACCCCAATCTATTGACCACCCTATGGTTTTGTTCGCTGATGACAGCACTGCCATTTTTGTGGGTAATAAAAATAAACCACTTGAACCAGAAATCAATTTGGCTTTAAATAATATGGTGCAATGGTTGATATTAAATAATTTATTATTAAATTTTGACAAAACTAATATAATGACATTCAATAAATATATTAAATTGACATCTAAAATTATTTAGCCTTCCTACTATTATTGTGGCGAATAAATTAGTGTCTCCAGTTAAAAAAGACATAACTCGAGTGCCCTTTTGTTGTTATTGCATCATTGTAATCAACGTGTCGTGTTACATAACACATCAAAGGGACATAGGTACTTAACTCTAAGAGAACCCTAACCTACTTTTCCAATTACATCAAAGTCTTTACTTGTCGTTCGAAAGTTATCAAGTCACATCGAAAGTTATCAAGTCAAATGGCTCCATGACAAATTTTGATGAAATTCATTTAGTTTTTTACTATTTAAATGGAAATTAGGGCTTTCGAATACCGGATTTTTCAATATCAGTATTACTACCGAATGTTTTTCTAAATACCAGGATACTGGGATACCGGTATTGAAAAAAAGAAACCTTATTTTTTTGAGACTTCTAATTTTATTCTTTTTGGAAGTACGTATTTAGAAGGTAAAATTAATAAACAAAGTTTTAATGTCAAATCATATATTATTTACATGTAGGTACAATTATCTTTTTTTATAACAATAGGTCATATTCATTATATTAAATGTCAGCAGTCTTATTTTACAATAAAAATTATAAATATCACATTTATTATTATGGAATTTCACAAAACTTGTCTAACAACATTTCTGTAAGTAATAAGAATCTCAACGATATTTGGGTATTAACATCTAAGATAGACAATAACAGTGAAAATAAAAACTTTTACATACTCCGTAAATAACACATAATAGGTATCTAGTCATGCATGCTGGAACACCGTCAGCAACAATAACAGTTGTTCATTAGCAGCTCTACCCAGAATAGCCGGACGGCAAAACCGCTGAGTTGCCAAGGTTAATCTTTTAACTGACGAAGGAGTAAAAGCGGCTAAAATGATAGTGTATAATAATATGGCATTAAATGTATTTTTATACAATCTGACTGAGGACTTAATCCGCATCGTACGCCTGAAAGGGTGCCCCAATTTAGAGGCCGCGCTAAGTATAGTCACGGAGGAGGTCAACTTTATGACTCAGTTTAACGCCAAACAAAAACAGCGACAGGCCTCGCCCGCACCCAGTAAACCAATAAGCACCATCCCAAATAATAACTATAAATTCGGATTACCAACCAACACTCAAAACAAATTCGTTGCGCCTAACCCAGGCTTTAAGTTCGGTATTCCGCAACAACCCCAAGGTTTCAGATTCGGCCTTCAGCCCCAAAACACACCCCCACAGATTGGTTTTAGACCCAATTTTCAAACGAGCACCCCACCAACAGGTTTCAGATTTAATCAAAATGCAGGACCCCAGAACTTTAGATTCGGCGCTCCACGACCAAATTTCAATTTCGGACAAGGTCCTAGACCACCATTTAACTCAAATTTTGCAAGACCACCTATGCCACAGCAACCTTTTGGCCACGGATTTAAATTCGGCATCCCGCCAAACGCAAACCGCCCCAAACCGTTAGAAGAACCGGACGTCTCGATGAGGACAGCCCGACCATTGAGGCAAAACATGTTGAATGCCTCAGCTGACACAGAAAACGTATTCTATAATAACGAAATTGTAGAGGAAACAACCGAGCAAAATGTCGATGCCGCATATTACGACGAAAACTACATGTACAATACAGAGGTCCCAGAAGTCCATGACATGCCCGCGGAGGCGTACGATTACGCAGATATGACGAGTACTGAAAATTTTCAATTAACGGCCTCCAGTTTTCACCCGAAATAATAGAGTTAAATTGCAGTTCTGTTCTAAAATTACCGCACATAGTAATACCTGAAATCAAAGCACGCTTCATGATTGACACCGGAAGTACAAGGTCCTTCATTAGTCCTGCAAAAGCGGACGAATATTTTGCTGCTTTCAAATACTACGAGCCGTTCGAGGTGATAAGTACCCACGCCCGTAGCCAACACAGTGAGGCCATTTGCATACCGCTACTAAAAACTTTCCGATGCGTAGGCAAGCACAAGTTCTACGTGTATGACGTCGACAGTCGTTACGACGGCCTAATAGGAAGCGATCTATTGAAACAACTAGAAGCTACAATCGACGTGAAAAATCAGATCCTAGAAACACCCTACACAACCATACCAATTATATACAACCCGCCGTACGAAATACTACTAGAGCCCCGAACAGAATCAAGAGTCAAAGTCCCCACCGACCTACAAAATGGTGAGGCCATCATAGATTTTGTCGATTTTGGACAAGGAGTAAGAATGCCAAGTGCCCTTGTCACGTGCGAAAATTCATTCGCGTACACGGTGATTCAAAATACTTCCGAAGACACTATTTCAATGGCATTTGCTAAGCCGCTTAAAGTAACCAAACACGAAGGCGACGAATGTAACATAAACGTAACCTCGAGCAGTTACGAGGTCGACCAACTCTTAAAAGAAAATCTAAAAAAGTTACGGCTAGACCACACCAATAAAGAAGAACGAGAAGCTATAGAAAAATTATGTTCTGAATATCGAGACATTTTCCACTGCGAAGGTATACCACTTTCTTTCTCAAACAAGGTCAAACACGAAATTAGAACCAAAAACGAGGACCCTATATTCATTCGACCGTACAGACATCCACCCCTTTATAATGAAGAAATCCGGAACCAAGTGACCAAACTCTTAGAAAATGACGTCATAAGGGAATCGCACTCACCTTGGAGCGCACCAGTACACCTGGTACCCAAAAAGACGGACGCTTCAGGCGAAAGAAAATACCGAATGGTCATAGATTATCGCCGCCTCAACGAAATGACCACGGATGATAAATACCCGCTGCCTAATATCGCTGATCTCTTTGATAAATTAGGGAAATCAGTGTATTTTAGTACCATCGATTTAGCGAGCGGATTCCACCAAATTGAAGTAAGGGAAGAAGACCGACACAAGACAGCGTTTTCCACGCAAGCGGGTCACTACGAGTTTACCCGAATGCCATTCGGTCTAAAAACGGGACCAGCTACGTTTCAGCGCGCAATGGACAACGTGCTCAGAGGATTACAAGGACTGCATTGCCTCGTGTACTTAGATGATATAATCGTGTATTCATCTAGCCTGCAAGAACACGTCGAAAAATTGCGTATGGTTTTTGACCGATTGAGGGAGACAAACCTAAAAGTGACATTGGATAAGTGTGAATTCTTCCGCAAAGAGGTACTTTACCTTGGCCATATGATAACTAAAGATGGACTTAAACCTAATGATGATAAGATACAGGCCGTTCTGAATTTCCCAATTCCAACAACGACTACCCAAATTAAAAGCTTTTTGGGACTAGTGGGATATTACCGTAAATTCATTAAGGACTTCGCCAAAATCACCCGGCCCTTAACATCCTGTTTAAAAAAGCGAAACAAAATAGAACTCACAGAAGAATTTGTAGGCGCTTTTGAGAAATGTAAAGAGCTGTTAGTAAATGCGCCTATCCTGCAATTCCCGGACTTCACAAAACCATTTATACTCACAACTGATGCGTCGGATTTCGCGGTCGGTTCAGTAATATCCCAGGGCCCTATAGGCTCTGATAAACCAATAGCCTATGCCAGTCGCACCCTGAACGACGCTGAAACCAGGTATAGTACCGTAGAAAAGGAGCTATTAGCCATTGTTTGGGCCGTGAAGCATTTCAGGCCATACCTATACGGTAGGCGGTTCACCATCTATACCGACCATAGACCCCTTGCCTGGCTCAATAATATGAAGGAACATAACAGCAAACTCACCAGGTGGAAGCTCCGTTTGGCAGAATTTGACTATGACATCGTCTATAAAAAAGGAAAACAAAATTGTGTAGCGGATGCCTTATCGCGTATCAAGGTCAACGCGATAGAGAAAGACGTCGACTCTATGAAGGTCAATGTAGAAAAGAAACAGAAGCGAAACCAAGAAAAGGAAACAGATAAAGACACTCCAGACGACGACAATATAACCGTCTACCAGATAATACCGTCAGAATCAGAAGAAGATAAAAGCGAGGACACAATCATCTTGTCATCCGAATCGGAATACGCCCCGCTTACCCCTCTATATGAACCAAGGTCGCCTTTTTCTATTCCATCCGCAACAAGCGGCACGTTGACAGCATCGGAACACTCGGAAACGGAACATTCAGTTTACGAAACGGATTCTTCCGGAATCCCCATTATGAACGAAGCCATCGATACTAAGCCGAACCAAATATTAATACACACGTGGTTCAGAGGAGAGCTGGCAGTAAAGAACTTATTAAGGCCAAAACAAAAAATTTTGGAAGTCCACTTACCATTGGAAAGACTAGATTTAGTAAAACAGTTCTTAAAAGAATACACTAAACCAAAAGTGAAATATTTCATCTATTTTGAAGATAAAAGACACCGAAAACAATTCGCCGAAGTAATTACCACATTATTCAAAAAGGATACCGTAAAGATTATCGAATGTACGCAGAGGGTCATATATATTGAAGATGAAAATGAGCAGGTAGAAATTGCGAAAAAGTACCATATTGGAAAAACCTGCCACCGAGGAATAAAAGAGACGACTACGCATCTAAAACGAACATACTATTGGAATAACATGGAGGTTACAGTAGCCACCATAATAAATTCGTGCGACGGTTGTAAAACCATGAAGTACGACAGGAAACCACTGAAACCGGAACTACAACTCACGCAGACACAAACAAAACCATTCCAAGAGATTTTCATCGATGTTTTCACCATAGAAGGAAAATCATATCTAACTTTAGTCGACGCTTTCAGTAAACTCGGACAAGCCATGGCGATTGAGAACAAAACCACACCTGAAATAATTAGGGCTCTTATTAGGTATTTTTCTATCTATGGAGTACCACATAGAATCAGTGCTGACTCCGGGTCAGAATTCAATAATGCCCTGCTCAAGGAAACTTTAAGCCTCTATAAGGTAGACTTACATATTGGTACCCCACACAATTCGAACTCAATGGGGGTGGTCGAAAGGTTTCATTCAACCCTTATCGAAATTTATAGGCTAGCCAAATATGAACACAAACTCACAGATGCAGCGTCAGTAATGACCTACTCGCTCATGTCATATAATCATACAATCCATTCCACCACAGGACTAACGCCTTTCGAAGTAGTATTCGGTCACACCGACTCTAAGAACCCATTTAATGTCGAATTTAACAGGGAATATACACAAAAATTAGTGCAAGACCACAAAAACCGCATTAAATTCCTATACAAGTATTTAACAGATAAAGCTATAAATATTAAAAAGAAAATCAAGGAGAAACTTGGAGGGGAAAAAGAGTTCAAAGTAAAGGAGGGAGACACTATTTTCGTAAAAGGCGTAAACGTTAGAAGAGGAAAGGATAAACCGCGGTACGAAAAGGCGGAAGTCGTAGGAGAAATAGACAGGAACATAGTACCGATTAAAATGAAAGGTCGTGAGACTAAAGCACCAATTAAGGATTTAAAACGTCCTTCACAGGTGCGCCCTGGTCCTGCTGCAGACGTCAGCTGCCCTGGCCCTTCTACTTCAGCAGATCAGGGATAACCCCGGAATCCTCCCGATCAAAGAAGGTCAAGCTCTTATAAGTAGTGATAAGTGGTCTATTATTAAGACTCTAGATTTAAGTTTAATCAGAGACGATTTAGATTTTAATTTTGATAGATATTTAGATTTGAATAAGCATGTAGAGAACCATTTCGGAAACAAACCTATTAACGCAGGCATCAACGACATAAAGACTCAGACAGATTTTATCAAAAATATTACTATGCAGAAATTAAACCAACTAATGCCAGTTAAAAGAGTTAAACGCGGCCTCCTAAATCCCTTGGGATCGATAATCAAATTAATTTCCGGAAATTTAGACAATGACGACGCCATGAAATATGACACGTTAATACAAAATATAAAATCTAAGCAAATCACGGAAAATAAAAAAGGAACAGTGGTCGTAGAAATGCTGAAATCATTGGTGAACATTACAAACGATACTAGAAACAATTTCATTCAATTGGATAAGGCAATTTGGGAAGTTAAGCAACAGTTAATTAGCGATAACGCAACTAAGGATACTCTCAAGATCATTAACACGTATCACTTATTTTTCCATAATTTCCAAACTTTCTATACCATATTGGACGAAATTGAAACTACTGTAGCTTTCAGTAAGTTAGGTATGTTACACCAAGCCATTTTAGACTCTAACGAATTGTTGTCAATACTTAAGGATGTAGAACGAAAAGGTAAACTTATGTTCACGGCAAACTTCGAAAATCTACTGAAATTAGAGCAATGTATAGAGTTAAAAGCTTACGCGAAGGAAAATCAAATAACTTTCATTATGGACATACCCCTTGTGGAAAACGACACATATACATACTACAAGGTCCTCCCCCTACCTGTCTCAAATTCCCGTAGCCAAACTCACGTTATCCTGCCAAAATTTCCCTATTTACTGACGAAAAGGTTGAAAACGGTGTCACTAGCACGCCCATGTAAGGAAATAGAAGAGTCCTTATTTCTCTGTGAAGAAGATAACTCATCCTCCTTGGTCAAGGATACCTGCATTGCCAACCTGCTCCGATTCGCAACGGATACAACGCAGTGCCACCAGATACCAGTTGACGTAGAAGAGGTAAAAGTGCAGAAAATACAGGACAACCGATGGATGGTGTTTGCCAGGACGGACGTCCTCCTCACTCAAAATTGTGGCAACGAGATAACCCATCACCACCTGCGAGGGACCTACATCGTGACTACAGACGACGATTGCGAAGCCGAAGTCGAAGGCTTAGTCATGAGAAAACATCGAGAGTACTCAGGAAGATTGTCTATACCTGCATTACCCATTATAAACCTGCCTGCATTGGTGCCGCTGGAGAGGACGCGCTTCGTGGAGCCCTTGAACGTGAAGGGCATAGACCTCACCAACCTACAGCAACTAGCCAGCATTTTAGTGAAAAGTGAAAGTGAAATGGGTCAATATAGTGAGCGTGATAGTGCGATTAACATGAAGAGAATAAGCATAGGAACACTAATTTTATACGTCATTTTAGTTATAGTTTTTACATTTTGTGTTTCATTTTACTTTTATCGACGAAATTATCATGGCAAAGAAAATCTGCGCGATAATTTCGATCTTAAGGAGGGAGGAGTCATGCATGCTGGAACACCGTCAGCAACAATAACAGTTGTTCATTAGCAGCTCTACCCAGAATAGCCGGACGGCAAAACCGCTGAGTACGCGTCTGGCTCTACGGTGGTCCGGTATGCATTAGCGTGGGGGTCGATAGATAAGACCGCTCCCGTTAGCTTTTAGTTTAGCTTTAAGTTAGTTATAATTCAACTCCCATTGTAATCGGACATAATTAAATAAGTGAAAATTCATTTTTGTCTTTTTAAAAACAAAAACCCGCGGGCCTCAATTTTGACTATCTAGCCAACAAAAGATATCTTAATAATAATTTTTTATACCTATTTACTTTGGTTAACATTTACAAAAAAATAAACATAATAAAATATCTAATGATTAGTAAAGGCTTCAAATCACAATTTTATTGTCACATCAAGCACGATATCATTGGGCTGCGGCTTTTTCTTCTTGAAATTGCGTTCTAAGGAAAGAAAGCGCATCTAGGCTTTTATCAGAGAGAGAACTTGTGCGAACGAATGCATAACAAATAATTATAAGCCATATCAAGATACATTTCTCGGTCACCTACAGTACTATCATAAACACCCATTTCACCGCGTACAATAAAATCAATATCAATATCAGTGCTAGAAGAATCTTGCCGTTTAGTTGTCTTCTTTTGAGTTTTAGCTTGCATTTTCTGCTTCTAGTTGCTTTTCAATCGGCAATTCAACATAAGTAGGCATGCTCAAACTCAATGAAGGAATGTCGTCGCTACTGTCACTGTCTATGAAAACAGTGGTCCTCATGAACCCAAGGAAGTTTCATACGAGAGCTGGAATGATTACGAGCATCCCACAAACGTTTCGAAGAGTAAAGCACCAACATTGTAATATATGTGAAACAGTGATCGTCGCAAAGGGTTAATACCGATATAACTAATAAATAAATTAATATATAATAAAAATATAGATCAAATACTGACTTAGATAATTATTAAGTCAAATGTAAATAACGATAATGAGTAGTTTTTTGAGTGAGACACCACCCGATGGCGTTGGGTTTGCAAACCTGTCAAACTACAACTCTCTTCCGCGAGTACCTTCCCATTTAGTCGAAAAATAAATAGCGGATACTAAAAATCACAAGGGGGCGTGTACAGAAAAGTAGCGGGGTGCGACAGGCTTCCACCGTGGCTGGAGGACGGGGGACTTCACTTCTGTTCCGATTGGCGGTGTGGGCGTGCGAAGATGCAGACTGCAGAGTGCTTCCGAAGATTAAGCCAGATTGGCATAGCAAAAAGTCGTACACACCTACCTACTAATTCGAGTGCTGAAAGTTATTACATTCGGTGTGGCGCGATTGTAAAGCTAAGTATTGCCTTTGGTGAATTGTTTAAAACTGTTAGGCGGTTTCCTAAATTGCTAGGTAGATATTATTACACGATTTAGGATTAGTATTCACTCGGTTCAGTTGTAATTAATAGTAATTAGTAACCACTGATTCAATTGTTGTACTTAGGCTTATAAAGTTTGATATTCATGTGATTTCAGTGCTTGAGTTGATATGATTTGGGTATCTATTATTGAATATGATTCGATTAACTATTAAATATTTGGAAATTATACTATAACTATTTTGTACATAAATTTATTGCATTTTATTTAATCAGGACTTCACATCCCTTAGATTAAGTGCAGCAGTAATTTCCAGACCGCGTGACAATTTAAGGTTATGTATGAGGTTTTAATATTTACTGTAGGTCTAGCCATATCATGTGCTTGACTTGTATAGGCTATGTTTATTGCTTGATTAGGCAATTGCAGACACCACGTGGCAAGGTGCGCCAGTTGGCAGTAATTGCTTATACTTATTTAACTACTAGTTATTACTACTAAGCTTTCTTTCCTTATTCCGCTAGCAAGAAGTCTCAATGGATAGTCACAGGGTGATTACTAGGCAGTGATTCGTACCTACAACATGGTAGTTGGGGATGACTGTTTGGCCTGATAATTGGGTAACCTGGAGTATTAGGTACTAATCTTAAATGTATTTAGGTATTTCCCTAATCAGTGGTGTCACATATATCTCTTTCTACTAGTGTATCCATACAGTAATTGCCTCCACTCTCGTAAATGGTTCCCGAAGTTCTGAGAGTTGCAACCGTCTAATGGTGGTCATGAGAGCCTCATTCTGATGAATCATTTCGGAGCTATAGTGATGGCCTTCGAGGCTGTCTGGTGCCAGTGAACTTATCCTCATCGGAGACGTCAATCAACTTCCTTATATCGACAGAGAAAACCTCTTCGAGATGAGGTATAATCGCCCTAACCTGGTCGCCAACATCAGCCAGGAGTTGTTAACGCCGGAACCCCATGGATGTTGCGTTTGCACTGAGGGAGATATACGCGGGTATATATTCTTCGTCTATCCAAGTCAGATCTCTAGAGCAGAAAAAATACTGTACTGTACTGTACCAGCCTTTTTAGTAGTCCACTGCAAGACGTAGGCCTACCCACGAAGGGTGATTGGGCCATATCCACCACGCAGGCCCAGTGCGGGTTGGTGGATTCACATACGCCATCGAATTTCTTCTACGGACGTATGCAGGTTGCCTCACGATGTTTTTCTTCACCGAAAAGCCTGTGGTGTGAAATTCCGTACATAAATTCCAAAGAACTCATTGGTACGGGACCGGGGATTCGAACCCACGACCTCACGATTGTAAGGCGGGTGTCATTACCTCTTGACCACCACGGCTTACGAAAAAATACACGGGTGCACAAATACCCTAGAACCTCTCTAACACCCTTTATTTGGTCCATACTCAAGAAGAAAAGGAGACCCTTATCAGCCAAGGGTATGGAGTGGGGTCGGGGTCGCGCATCCTTACCATCCATGAAGCTCAAGGTCTGACATATGACTCTGTCATCGCCATTAAAATCAAGGCCAAGTTTAGATTGCACGAAAGCGTTTGGACGCGGTCGTCGCAGTTTCACGCCACACCAGGTCCTTCACATACTTCGCCGACAACGAGGAAGACGCCATCAGCCGCTTCGTGCGGCGTGCGACGACTGCGTCACCTAAGGTCATCGTAGACTATAATTTAAAGATGGCCATTAGAGAGCGAGACGCGGCGGTGGTGGAGTGGTTTTTTTTTATCGTAATTTTAGAAATTTAATTAGGTTTAGATTTATTTTAATGTAGAGTCCTCTAGCTCCTTAGAGCCTTAGTTTTAGAAATATTGTTGAAATCATTAAAAAAGTAATGTCAATGTGTAAAAAAATAATCTTAAAGAGCCCCGGTGTCTGTGGAGTGTAATAAATCAATAAATAAAAATAAAAAAAAAATATATATAATAATATATTTATTCATAAATACAAAATTCTAATCCATAATATGTTAATATTTAATGGGGAACAGTTCTTCCCAAACTTTCATGCGGTCTTCCTTCATATTTTCCTCCACAGTGAGCTTGTCCCCAATTCGCAGGAATTTGCGGGAAGTGGCCGTCATGGCGGGCCACGAGAGGGCGCCCAGCTCCGCGCTGGCGCCTTTGGGGTTCGGGTCTCTGCAAGGAAAAAAAATATAAAAGGTGTAATCAACATAATTATGTTACAAATAATTATTGTTTTTACATATATAACTAATATTTACATCTGTTTGCATATTTACACAAGTGTCCTCTGAGGTGTTAGTCCAGGTTTACACGTAAATTGAAACTACAGCTGTTTCCGTATCCGCTCCATACATTTGTGCAGTAACGAGGTAGAACTAACCAAAACGTATGGAGCCAGACGCGAACGCGAAAGTTTAAGTAAACTACGCAAAACCTGGACGAAGAGCTCTAAGTGTCGCGGGTGGCGGCGCGCGCGCTTTTTGTACTGGTCGAATTAATTTATAAATTTTGTATTGAAGAAAATAAGTACCAATTATGAGAATTGAGAAGTCGTAGAAAAAGATATTTGTTTTGATGTACAGAATATGCCCTTAAAAGGATGCTAATTGATTGCCAGTAACCCTGTACATAACAAGCGTAGCACCACCAGGGTACCTACCGGCAATGGTTAAGACGAGGCATCGGGCCGAGAACATGTAAACGTGTACTTTTTAATGCACGATGTGAGAGGACGAATGATATTGATACAAATTTAAAAAATATCGTAGATAAGGGAAAACCTTGAAAAATTTAATGAAACGGACAAAATTTTGAATCCGACTTTATTAAAAAACATACACATTTCTCACCAAAAATAAGTTTAATAATTCGATTGCTCTGAATTATCAGCGACAACCTCAGAGCAAATAAAAAAAGCAAGAGATAATGTTGTAAACAAACAAGTGAAGCCAACCAAAACTACGCCTCGCCGTGTACAGAAAATTACACACACATCCACGTACAACGAAACTACGTCTTGGCTTGTCAGTCGAACTATGGCGGCGCAACACCGACGCACTCACACATGTATAAAAAACCGGCCTCACTTGAGTGCTGAACGACGTTCTATCTTGATTTTTTTACTTGCCCTGAGGCGACAACACCCCATTATTTTTTACGAATAATATAGACCGCTATTCTATTTCATAGACCGTGAAGTTTTTTTTTTAATGTGTGCATTATGAGTGAATGAATTAATTAAAAACTCACTACCGCCCGCCGCTCTGGCGCGATTCTGTCGAGCGCGACCACGTAAAATTTGTCCGAGCGAAGGGGACATTTTTGAAACAATAGTTTATCAATGCGTCACCTCTACATTAGGCCCCCACCGGACTGATCTGATGAACTGGTGCAATCGTCGCGTCGTGAACCACCTATTCCGACCGTTAAATTAACTGAATGAGCCCCCACTTGTAAAAATGCGAACAACTGATCAGTTCATCGCACCGTGTAAGGTACCAGAGTTTACTAATATCTATAGAGTCTCAATCGTGCGAAAAAAGTTTCCGGGCCAAAACCCAGCCCGAGCTACACAGTGGGCACGCTTTTTAGTTAGTTATTGCAAGCAGACTACAACGCGCGATGCCAAAGTGGTCGGTTACAAGCACTAATTAGGTGACATAACGTCGAGATTCGAGAAACCGGATCATTGTGAATTATTTAATGTAAATATCTAAGTCGGTATGTATGACGGCGAGCGGACATTTTTTTACTACTCTCACTAAGAGATTGTGGCTCTGTATCTGTAGATATTTTCTCGAAAGCTGTAAGTAACACAGTTTATTAATATCTCACCCGTGTTTAGCGAAGTTGTAGAACAGCGTGGTCATTTGGTCGACGACCCTAGAGTCAGGGTTGGTGTCGTTTGCTTCAATCGTCGGGAACCGGTACGAGAGGGTGAAGATGTAGATTAGGTCATCATGATGAGCGGCGCCTGAAAAAACATCCTGCTTTAATTTCACAATTTATAAAACCCCTAGTTCTTCGAACAGTAGACCTCGCGAACACAGGCCGACTCGCTCTGGACCAATTTGGTTCATACTCGATCGTAAAGGACAACTGACATGCTCCATACATTTTTGGACCAAGAAGTAAAATAGGCGGCCAAAGAAATCTCTGTTTATACTAGTAGTCCGCTCCGGACTTGGACCTCGCGCTATTCCTATTTTATATCATAAATACTGGTATTTAAAAAAATGTAACCATATTTGTATGAAAGTTAGCGATTTATTTTAAACTAATGTTGAAAGACATAGATAACATTCGGTGAAATAGTCATCCGCAACTCCCGCACAAAGCGACACTGTTTTGCCTCTTTTTACGACGGCCCTCGTATCTTCGCAACCACTGAACAGAAGTTGCTCATATTCGAACTTAAAAATTCTATAAATAGAAACTACGTTCGTGCTAAATTTCATGGAGATTGCTTTAGCGGTACTTGAGTTATCGTCGAACAAATATACATACACACATACACCGTCCCAGTAGACTCTGAGACCACAATTACGCTCGCCTAATTATGATATTCTAAGGCTATATCAACATTTTTTACTATCACACCGAACCTCTATGTCTGATGCCTAAGATGCTACGTCACTTTGAAAGTTTAAGTGAATTTTCAAACTCGTATAGTAACTCAAATATCAGATAAACAACATAGCAGTTCGGTATAGTAATATCATATGTTTAGTTAATCACGTACTATCATAATACGTATATACTTTCCAAGAATCTGCTATTTTACTTTTGCAAGATGGTGTTTTCAAGCTCGTATAGTCACTCAAATATCACACCTGGAATTTTGGTTTAGTGACAAGACATGTTCAGAGGGTCCTATATCTTTATACATTTTTTTTCTTTGGCCGGCTACTTTGAGTTTTGGTCCAAAATGTCAGACGTCCTTTTGTTAAAAACATACTAAACGATCTTGCCTCCGTCATCCATTTAAACTCGAATATGGCAAATGCGCCAATCGCGCGAAGCTAAATGCCCCAAATGGGGAAAGAAGAAAAAAAAACGATCTTGCCAAATACTCGTATTATAAAAATTGACTGATGAATAGCGCGACAACAAATTTAGGTATCCCTTTTTTGAGGGAATTGAATTATAAAACGGCGACGATAAAAAATAACTCCATTAGAATATATAGAACCTGTATACTTCAGTACTGTAGGCACGGTACTATTTATGTCAAGGTTAGTTAAAAATGCGACTTGTAGACGAAAATCAATATTCAGACAGACTAAAGTAAAATCGTCGAGTTCAAGCACTTGAACCAAAGACGTTCGCTTCACTTCGGTTAGTTAAAACGTAACTCGTTTTATACAGGGGTTTTCGCGTTTACACACTCACGTGTGATTTAAAATGTGGAAAAACCACGCTAGAGTCTATAAGTAAACATTCTGTATACGACGCAGCTTGGGTGGAAAAGCAGGGCCATTTCGTATATGCCTTGTGGCTAGCCCTGGTGTCAAAGTTTTCAACCCTCCTGAAGGCGTCTCATATGGCTAAACGGGTAAAACAACCGGGGCCTACAATTTAACGTGTCATCCGAGCCACGGTAGCGCTCAGTTTTATATATATATATATATAAAATTGTGTATGTACCTTTCGGTTTGTTGGTCTGCGGATCCTCGTAGTGGCTGTGTTGTCCGATGTAGCTGAACTCGTAGTACCACACCGGGTGTGCGGAGTAACGACACATCAGGTTGGCCAGCCTGCGATAATGGAAAGTATAATGTCATTAGAGTAGATTTATAAGTTTGAAATAAAAATAATATAAATTAGCTCGGGATAAATTCAATGTATTTTCTTTGACTTCCTTATCTGAAGATAGTAGAACCAGACTGATCTAAGTGACATTTTTATTTCAATATACCTAGCATGATGTGAAGCAGGAACAGTTTTCTTAGCAATAGTCCCAACAATGCTCAAAAAATGTCACATAGATCAACCTAGCTAAATAAATCTTACTATTAATATATTATAAATGCGAAAGTTTGTGAGGATGGATGTTTGTTACTCTTTCACACAAAAACTACTGAACGGATTGAGATGAAACTTAGCAATAATATAGCTTATATATCAGAATAACATATAGGCTATAAATTATAATGATATATTGCGTATGCGGGCGAAGCCGCGGGTAAAAACTAGTAAATAATAAATAAATATTATGGGACATCTTACACACGGTCTTTGACTAAGCAAAGCTTGTGATATGGCTGCCAGAGACTGATATACTACATATACATATTTTAAAATACATACTTATATAGACAGTACCTAAATAACATCCAGACACAGCAGACACCTATGTTCATCACATAAATGCTTGCCCTGGGTGGGGATTGAACCCACCCCCCTTTGATCCAGAAGTCAGGGTATAGGCTATCTGAGCTATCGAGGCAGTCAACTAGTTCTACTATCGTCCCCTGTGGACTCCAAACCTAATAGACCAGCCTACAGCTTACCACAACAAGACCAGGATTTGAACTCTCTACCTCACCGATTGCTAGGTCCTCCTTCAGGAGTAGACTCGTATAGGTAGGGGGAGGGGGGGCACTTTGATACACAAAAATTCAATCTCTTTTCTGAGGACCATAAAGCATTATATTTAAATATTTGTTTTGATGTGTGCATTGGCTGACTGAAACTGATTTTAAGAAATAATCATTTTTGTATCATTCTGCCCCACCAGTGGGGCACTTTGATACGCGGGGTGGGGCAGTTTGATACGTATTTTAGATCCATATGAAATGCAAATTTAAACTGACTAAAAACCCAATATAAACTGTATTATTACTTAAAATTAAGAAATAAAACAATTTTATTGATTGAGATCGCAAAATACTTTTTATTAAGAGTGCACATTAGCCATAATCAGTCTCTTAAGTTACTTAAGGAATATAATCACAAATAAACAATATTGTCATCATAGAACAAGACTAATTCTCTGTTATTTTCTTAATTATATAATCAGTTATATACTTACTAAGTAATCATATGGTATGCAATTCAGGGATAACAGATCATGATACTGTCCTGATCGGCCTGCAAAGTACTCGTATGAACAGTATTCCTGGCTCTAAAATACAGACAAAAATTGACTACGGAGAAGTAATTGCTGCTCTTGAAAGCGTTGACTGGGACCACTTATACCGTGAAAATGACGTCTCTATAGCATCAGAACTTTTAATTCATAACATCAGTCTTGCTGTCCAGAATAATACCGTAGAGAAAAAAATCAGATGTTCTGATATTATTACTAAGACATGGATGACCCCCAAGTTAATAAATTGTATTAGGCGAAGGGACATTGCCCATCTTAAGACTAAAAAAATGCCCAATGATCAAGCCCTTCACGACAGATACAAAAAACTGCGTAGTCAATGTAAAGTTCTGTTAAAAACAAAAAAGATTCGTTATGATTCTGATTTAATAGCCGCCAATAAGAACAATAGTCAAAAACTGTGGACCGCGGTAAAAGATATATGTAATATAAAAAATAAGAAATCTGATTCCAACGAGCTACTCAGTTTAAGACCTGACCCTACGGACTCGCTGAACGTAGTGAACAACTACTTCTCATCAGTTGGACAAAATCTTGCGCTTGATATTTTAACAAAATCAGAAACTACAGAAACACAACTCTCTAACTCCATTGTCAATGAAAATTCTCCCGTCGATTCATTTTTTCTCGCACCCACGGACTAGTTTGAAATAATTAAAATCATTTCTGGCCTTAAGCCAAAATCTGCTCCAGGCCACGACAAAATTAGTAATGACATACTTAAACGTGCTAGCCATGTCTTAGCCACACCAATAGCCCATGTTTGCAATTTAAGTATGTCCCAGGGAGTAGTGCCGAGTTGTTTTAAAATCGCAGACATCTGTCCAATTTTTAAGTCTGGTGACAAAGCGACAGTATCAAACTACCGGCCGATATCCTTACTGCCCTCTCTGTCAAAAATACTAGAAAAACTAGTCAACAAAAGGCTCCTGAGTTTATTGGAGAAGAACAATATATTATCTCCAAACCAATACGGATTTCGCTCAAATAAGTCTACTGAAGATGCAGTAGTGGCTCTAGTTGATCACGTAACCGAATGTCTTGACCGAAACCTAAATTGTGTAGCCATATTTCTCGATATGGCCAAGGCATTCGACACGGTTTCCTGGAAAATACTGCTCCGGAAGTTAGAACTTCTTGGTATCCGTGGCTCAACGCTAAATTGGTTCCAGTCATATCTTTGTAATAGAAAACAAAGGGTTCGGTTATCGAATAGTTACAGCGACTATGCCTCCATCTCTTTCGGTGTCCCCCAGGGCAGTGTCCTCGGACCTACCCTTTTTCTCATTTATATTAATGAACTCTGTCAGCTCAAGGTCAACCAGGCCAAACTATTCACCTTCGCTGATGACACAGCACTAGTTTTCCATGGCAAAAGTTGGACGGAGACTATGGAAGTAGCGCAGCAAGGACTATCAATTGTAGCCCAATGTTTGCAAAAGAACCTATTAACCCTTAATGCGACCAAAACAAAGTATATGACCTTTTGTATTACTCAGCGAACATATCCAAGCTCTAGTTCACTTCGAATTCACTCTTGTTTCCCCCATGCCAACGAGCCGTGCACTTGTCCAGACCTCGAGAGAGTTACAGCAACAAAATATCTTGGTGTTACCATCGACCATAGACTCAACTGGGAAAGCCAAATAAACAATTTGTGTGCTCGATTACGAAAAATGTCACATATATTTAAGAAAATAGGTGGAGTGTGTTATCCCAGTACTCTTAGAA
Organism: Hypomecis punctinalis; assembly: GCA_949316475.1. Classification (NCBI taxonomy): domain Eukaryota; kingdom Metazoa; phylum Arthropoda; class Insecta; order Lepidoptera; family Geometridae; genus Hypomecis; species Hypomecis punctinalis. Next base: position 20,426,259 of record OX438817.1, read on the forward strand.
TTTTGTACCAAGCTCTATGTCAATCCATTCTAAACTATTGCATAGTGTGTTGGGGGTCCGCGAACAAAACATTGTTTATAAAAATTGAGCGTGCCCAGAGGCTGATACTTAAAGTCGCATACAAGAAGCCATTCCTTTACCCAACAGTCGAACTATACAAGGAGACTAAATACTTAACGGTTCGGCAGCTTTACATTCTTGCAGTGGCTTTGCGGTTTCATAAGACAGCCTTAAACACGATCTCCCAAACAAGAACAGTGCGACGAAATGTATGGTCAACCCCTCGAACAAGAACCACTTTTGCGCAGCGTTCATTTTATTTTAGAGGACCATTCTTATACCAACGTATCGACAGCTCCCTCAAAATATTGCATACAACGCGTTTTGTTTGCAAAACTAAAATCAAGACATGGCTGTCTTGTTTAGATCGCAACGCAACTGAAAACATACTAATGATCAATAGATAAATATGTAACCGAAAACATTCTAAAAATGACTTCATAGGAATATCTGCCACGTTAGACACTCTTAAAAACACTAAAATCTCGTCCCACCTTATCCATATCTATCAAAATAAAAAAATAATAAACACGCCAGTTGCTTCAAAGTATTAATTAAGCAAAGCCCTCACTGTACAGACACACTCGCAACATACACCCACTCACACACCAACATGCACGCTACACACAAACATTACGCAATCGAAAAATGGAAATTACTTGTACTTTTATTTAAGTAAATTACTAAGAACTCATTGTTAAGTCACTTATTTCATTACATTAGGTAATATTATGAGATGTCTTATCTAAAAGCGGAAGAGACTAAATCTCACGACACAGGACCACCCTAGTGTGAGATTTAGGGTTCCACTCTGGAAGTTTGTAAATTTAATCTAAGTACCTACCTACTAACATTACTTTAAGCATCATCAAGATTTACTAACTCCAAAACCTGTAACTTTTTGAGCAAAATAAACGTTATCTTATCGTTATCTTATCTTATCTTAAAAATCAGACTTTAACATTGAATATTGCTAATGAAAATATAATATTAGAACCTCCTATCAAAATGTACAATGTTTTTCTTAAAAAATTAAACAAACATCAAAAATTTAACAAAAATAATCATAAAAACTCTCATATAAATTACAAAACAATCTACTGGATATTATATCGAGTTAAACTTACCGAAAATGAATAAAGCGACGATGTTCGAAATGTGCCTTTGGAGAAAGTTGGTTTTGGTAATTGCAAAACTACATCTCTAACATCCACAAAGTCAAAAGCTGTTTCAATGTAAGGCCGTTGTGCATTTTACTGCAATTCAATAAATATTGAGTCAATGCCTTTTCTTGTTCGGTTGAAAAAACTTGTGCAACGGTATACTTGGAACCATAGATGTTTGGTGAAGTAGCTGTAGCAGTGTGTGATGATAACGCTGCAGTAGTAGTGTGTGCTGAAGATGATGCTATTTGTGCCATCTCCATAGATGGTGCTATTTGTGGTGAAGATGGACCTGCTTGTGAAAAAGAAGATTCTGCTTGTAATGAAGAGGATGCTTTATTTGTAGATAATGTTCTGGTAGCTTCAAATGATTTTCTGGCCTTTTCTATGCGATGTTGTAGGGTTGTAGTTTTGAAGCCATATTTGTCGGCTGCTTTGCGTATAGATAAATTCTTTGACAATACTTCACGTATTGCATCTTCAATGTTTTCTTTATTGATATTTTTTCTATCAGTTTTGGGTTTGTACGTGCGCACCATTTTCTGAAAAAAAAAAGAATAAAATAAACTATTATTTTTGACGGGGCACTTTAATACACTAGGAGGGGCAGATTGATACGTATCATTGTACCCCGCACATTACCGTATCAAAGTGCCCCAAAGGACTTTATCCACAAACAATTAATTTTATCAAATATATAATAATCTTGCAATCAAAAACATTTTAAAATACAATAATAACTATATTTACTTACCTTTAGTAACAAATAATAACAAAAACAACTAAGAGTGTCCTCCTGAGACACAATTACATTTCACGTATTTTTTTGTAGGCAGCGGCGCACGCCACTTCCAGCACGTTAGTGACCGTTGAGGCCCAACGGCAAACTAGCGGCGAGCGGTGTCACAACTGTCTTTCTTGTGAATGTCCTTGAGAATTCTAGTGATGTGCCGGACTGTGTAGCGTTTATCGGTTTTGAGATATAGATACTGTACCAATGTGCCCCGTGAATCAATGTGCCCCCCCTCCCCCTACTTCTGTTAAAGGTCCATTGGAAACTCATGTATAATAAGATAGGTGTGCCAGCAGGTGGCTTAGTGGCATTTTTGGCCGCAATTTTAATGTGTCTACACAATAGATCAATTTTTGTACATGTTTACTCGAGTGAGTCTACACAATCGCTGCGACTCGGTCGAAACGTGTATAATATTCCTTACCTGTGAGCACCGAATCCAATGGCAGAGTCTCCGTACAGCCTGCCGAGTCCTCTCGCGCTTTCCTCATCATTCTTTAATGGCTTCCCTCCGAGGTAGAACTGGCGGAGCCGGTCGCTCTGGGCCGAGGAGTTCTCCCGGGGGAGGCCGAAGGAGATGGCCGCTTCGCGGTGCCACTCGTTGTTCATTTTGGTGCGGAGGGTCTCGTTTCCGAGTACAGCTGGAAAATATTTCAGAATTTTGAACAGGCTTACTCAGAACTGATGTACTTAGCCGAATAGTACTTTTTACAGGCTTGCAATGGATGTAAGTTCGGGTGGAATCTTGCAAGTTAAACTTGACCAACTTCCCGGTTTCAGGTTGAGCTGGAATTTTGCACGCATATGTATATCGCGTGACGATGCAATAATATGGTACCATAGAGCTGATCTGATGACGGAGTCGGAAGGTGGCCATATGAACTCCTGTACTAAACAAGATAGACCGTCGTGTTTGGGCTCGTTTTACTTGTTTAGGCTAGCATTCTGCTGCTACATTATATCCAGGACTTCAAAAGCTTGTATTCTAAAAGTTTTTCTTTTTTATAATAATTTATTTTCCGTACAGTCTAACTAAATCACCTCAGTCCATTATTATGAATTACTAGCTGTCCCGGAAAACTTCCTTTTATACGCAATATGTCTATAAATTATAGCCAATGTATGAACTATTACAAATTCGTTTAGTAGTTTTTGCGTGTGAAAAAGGAACAAACATCCGCACCGTTCGCGTTTATAATATTAGTAGGATTTATTTAACGGGACTAACTCAGAATTCGAGAAAAAGGAATCGGCTGTTTCATACATTACGCTGATTCCGAGTTTTGTATGGATTAGCTGATTTTTTCCAGTGACTGTGGTCTCGATAAAGTCATCAATGATCAATCCACTCGTTTGACGACATGCTACGCTGCACTTGCTGATACGAAGGCAGAGGCACCGCTCGAGAACTTTTTGACCCAATCGATCTCAAAACCTCAGTTTTAGGTATAAGTCAGTTGAAAAATAAAAGCAACACAGAAGTGAACTGAAGATAATTGATCAACTTATCTATTGTACTGTACTATACCTGTCTTTAAATAGTCCACTGATAAACATAGATCCACTCACAAAGAGCAAATGGATCAAGCTGGTCCAGTGCAAGTGCAGTGTTGGTGGATTAATACACATTTTTTTAAAATTTTTACTGGCTTCATTTGGCCACCAACTCGCCTGATAAAAAGCGCAGTTGTAGCCGAAGATGGAGTATGTAGACCTATTTTTTTTACGAGGGGGAAATCTTCCAAAGATGCCCCGACCGCTTTGGGGTGCAGTCGGGTTATGTGGGATTGTACCCACTAAAACCCCCTCGGTGGCCAGCCTATGTGCCTTCTTGGGAGCCCCGGGATCTCCAAAAGGAACGCACCGGTGCTCCCGGCACTTCGTGTGTCTACTCGCCTGGTAGTAGACCAGGCTTGTGCGGTCCTGTACGACAGCGTTGCCACAACGCTGCCGTCCTTCTCGGGCCCGCTTGAGTGGATGGCCAGAGCCCCATCTCTAACCACCCACGAGCCCAGGAGTATGTAGACCTAGAAGATACCTATTCACTCTCGTCTTAAAGATATCCAGATTGTAATTGTCTGGAAAGAATGACGTTATAAGGCGTTCCAATCCCTAGCGGTCCGCATTATGAAGGGAGAAGCGAATTGCTTTGACCTGGTTGTGGCCATCTTAGTATCATTTGTGGCCACTTTAGATTTTAACTATTAACTAAACAATTTAATGTTCAAATAATATTTAAAAAAAATATATATTATTTGTGATTCACACAAACAATGTTTAATATTATGTTGTTACATTGTTTATAATTACCATTTATGCTATAATTGTGACATAGTCCAGGGTCGATAATTTTAAAAACCAAAAAATAATAATAGTAGGATGAAACCCATTAGAAAAGGAGGGGAATATTATAAAAATGAAAGGAAAAATAATTTACAGGCGATCTGAGGTCGGGAAACGGTCGGGTAAAAAACGGATTTTCTCGATTTCCAGCAAAACTAAAAGTCCTATCGAAAAAAGTCAACTGGCAAAGTTGTAGGTAATGAAAAGATCGTTAAAAAAATTGTAAAAGATAAAAATAAAAAACCCAAAAACTTGGTTTTTTTAATTTTTTATATAAATTTTGAGGTAATGTGAAAAAAGAGTACATACAAAAGTTTTAGATCTTTTCATTACCTACAACTTTGCCGTTCAACTTTTTTCGATACGACTTTTAGGTTTGCCGAAAATCGAGAAAATCCGTTTTTTACCCTTAAAAACTCACCCCCAACCCCTTCCCGACCTCAGATCGCCCGTAAATTATTTTTTCCTTTCATTTTTATACTATTCCCCTCCTTTTCTAATGGGTTTCATCCTACTATTATTTTTTTTCACTTTTTATTATTTTTATAGGCTTCTACCCTGGACTAACACCAAAATGGCCATAACCAAATCAGTGGCCGCAACCGGGTCAGTGGCCTCAGCCGGATCAGTGGCCACAACCAGGCACCTGCTATACGAGCAGGTGGTATGTCGAATATGTGAGGGTGTTAACGTACTGAAAGCCTCATAGAAAAACTCATCTTCAGTTTGGCTGATGATATAAGGCACGTCGTGCATTTTCTTCTGCTGGATGGCATCGAGAGGCTCCAGCGTGAGGTACCGCTCCTGGCCAAAGTCGGGCTCCACCACGGGCCACCAGAGGTCAGTCGGGTCATCACCAAACGCCTGGAAGATAAAGATAAAGCAAATTGAAGCAATATTTATGTTAATAGGCTATTTGACAACATTGAAAATATACTATTGATTGTGGTAATCCTTACAGATACAGATAATAGCCTGAAAAAGACATGTTTCACCGTATTGAAACTAAAATAGGTATATACATATAATTTTCGCAAATCGCGCGAAATAAAATACGATATTTTTATGATATCATTATGGTATAATCTGTGACGTGAACGCTCGAAGATGGGCGGCAACTCTGGTGACGTCACATGCTAGTGAGCGAGAATTTCTCGATCGACTGTTGTTTGTGTAATTTGTGTTTTCAGAGTAATACTATTGGATCTGTAAGTATTGAATCTAAAGTATCTTTTGTCAATTTTCGGACGTGAACTAGCGATTTTACTAGTATTACTTAACGTTATTTACTTGCGTGTGACGTCACAGCCCAGTGGTATTACAGAATGTCATTTTTGGCAGTATCTTGAAAATCTATTCTTTAAAACTGATTTTCATTGTTAATACAGTAGATTTCCTGGAAATATAAATACAGTGAGCTTATTAGATATTATTATGTACTAACAGATAATTTAAAACGATTTCCAAAAAGTAGTCAAATTTACTCGCCAACAAAGTGTAGGTGAATTTAATTATGTACTTAAATTAGTTAATGATCTTTTTCCTACTGTATTTCGTTTTACTAATACAGTACCTAAGCCCAAATAGCATAGTTCTGTTTCTTTTTCACTTTAGGCATTCGATAGAGAGAAAGCCTTTTACGTTGCTGTTATATTTACGGTGCTACCAACCAAAATATTTTATCAATGTACCTATACTAGACTACATTTTGAATTTAACGTGTTTATCATTTGCGCCTAAATATTAGATATATTTAACAAAACGTAAGTGTTTTTTTTATCATTTGCCCTGCGCAAATGATAAAAAAAGCACTTTAAATTAAATTTATGTTTTTAATCTAATTTAGTGTATACTTAAAACATTTGCGCAAAATTTACTTACTTGTAATATTTGGTAAATAAATAGTTTGTTATTCTTTACCTAGTTGTATCTTTATCTGTCTTATTGTAGGTATCCATGGTTAGATTAAGTTTTTATCAAATCAAAATCAAAAATATTTTATTGTCAGACACATAGGATCCATAATTAAAATTAAAATTAATACTTGATTATAAAATTAAATTAAATAAAATAAAATTAACTCATTAAAATTAGGCATGTCACAAGTTATTAAATTCAACATGTCACAGCTAAACATTTATTTTAACAGCACCTTAATGTGATGCATCAAGATTGGACTTTGAGGAAGGAATTGGACAGCTAAAGTTGTCGGTGATGGCTATCAGAATGCTGTTGCCGCTCGCTCGCGTCCTGCTCAACAGCGAGGCAATTTTTGTGCGCATGATAGCTGCAAAGCCATCAGTGCGCGCCTCCGCAAACATAGATGACGCGCTGCAAAACGGTGGGAGCCGCATCAGCATTCTAAAAGCGTTATTATATTGGACGCGCAGAACGCCAAGAGATTTTTGAGTATATGCTGTGCACAAGCTACTTCCATTCCATTGCCAAGCGATTGGCAATAAGCCTTGAAGAGTGTGATTTTTAGTTTGACTAGGAATTTTCCAACAATCACCGAAGTTTAGTTCGGCACGATCAGTCTTCTTATGGGTAACCACGGCTGGCATTTACAACTGAGTGCTACCGTGGTTCAAAGGACAAGTTAAATTGTAGGTCCCAGTTGAGTTAACCGTTTTTAAAACCATGTCAGACGCCTTCAAGTGGCTTAAAAACTCTGACACCAAGGCTTGCTACACGGCATTTACGATATTATTGTATCCATGCTAAAAAACATTGAATAAACAATAGTAGATTCTATCATAAGGGAGCAAAATAATATTTTTACGGCGAGGGTGCTTTGTAGCGAGGGATTCAAAGTACTTCGCCCGAGCCAAACAAATGTAATAGTAGATTGTATCATATGAGAGCAAATAATATTTTTTCGTCGAGAGCGCTTTTTTGAATCCAGAGCAAAGTGAGGGATTCTAGAGTAGAATCCTGAACGTAGCGAGGGATTCAAAGCACGTCGCCCGAGCCAAAAATATATTTTGCGCCCGAGTGGTACACTCTACTTTTCATCACCTCTATGAGAAAACAAAAGGCGCCTCATATATTACTATAATATTATTATTTAATAAAACGTAGAGTAACAACTAAATTTAAATTAAATGGTATCTAATAATAATACATATGAAAACTTATATTTACATTCTTTTCATTCATTTTCTTAGCGCTGAACACTAACATTACAAATACTTCCAAATTCAAAAGGTTCGCGGCAAAGATAATTCCGGTGCACTTATAAAATTCCTTACAGAAAATACCTCCTTTGTGGCGCACTTAAAGGCGAACCAAGGACTGATTGGTTCGCCTTTAAGTGAGCACTAGGGTTCAGAACCGGGAAATCCCGGTCTCGAAAGTACCGGGAATTCCCGGTTCTTTTGTCAGTAAAATGGAACCGGGAAATCAAATTTGATTCCCGGTTCTTTCGGTACTTTCGGGAACTTTATTTTTATAACGCAATTCACACTAGTTCACACTACTATTTACTTATTTACTCTTACTTTACTTTTCCACACTTTCTACTATTCAAACATTCAAAACTAACGTGAATAATTCAGCGTTAAAAGAAATAATGCGCGAAATTAATGGTGCGCTCGCTATTATAACCAATAACTACCTAAAAACTTTCTTTTTGTGTTAAACATTTCGAAAATCACAGATGGCGCTTCCAACAATTTAGTAGTTGGTAATAATGATAAACACTTTCACTAATTCGATGCCTTCGCAGACAGCGTTTTAGCTTAAATTGGAAAAAGCATCTAGGCCGGAATCCCAGAGAGATGCAGGTTCAAATCCTGTGAACTCATTAATTTTTGAAATGTTTATCACAAAAAGAAAGTTTCTATACACCTAGTGTGTGAAGCACGATAAAAATCATTCATGAATTCGATAAAGATTCATTCGTTTTTTCGTGGCCAAGCAGCAATGAAATGTGCAACGTATTACGCAATAGTGTCATTACTAAGTCGCACCAAATCCTCAAGAACCCCGGAATCTCAAGCTGAACCCCTACAAACCTCACAAGGTGAATTTGACTCTGATGTGCTTGAAGTTCAAAACGTTGCTTTGACAAAAGGCGATGAGTTAAACGCTGAGCTTGCAAAAGCTGTTAGTGAAAAACGCGTTAGATCTTCTGCTCATGAAGATCTCTACGAATGTTAGGATTGAAATGGCTCTCTTTGAGAATGGAGGAGATCGTGGGCGTTACTTGTCTCAGGCATATGACCATCTATTGACGATTCCGCCAACCAGTGTTGAGCCAGAAAGAGTTTTCTCTTCAGCAGGTTTGCTATGCAACAAAATATAATTTATAATTTATAACATTTTATTGACAGTAAATGCTTAAGATCCTAAGAATAACACTGTGATTGACTATAGTCTGATTTATATATAATTACTTACTACTAGTTATGAGAATAGAAAAAAGTTTAATTTTTGTTTTCTGTGAAAAAATGTTTAAGATTCTAAATGTTAAGGAATCTGAGATGACTGCCTTATTTTTACCCTTTAATTGACAGTAAATACTTACTTTAGTCCCTAACAATAACACTATGATTGATTATAGTCTGATTAATATATAATTATAATTACCTACTACTAGGTATGAGAATAGAAAATAGAAGAAAACAATTCGAATTAAAGTTACTGGAATACTATAGTTTAGTTTACTTTTGAAGCATTCGATTTGAAGCTTTTCTATAACAAAAACTAGCAAGAACCGAAAATACCGAAAGAACCGGGAAATCCCGGTTCCGTTTTAAAAAAGTACCGAAACTCCCGGTTCTCAAAAAGAATACCGGTTCCGAAAACACTAGTGAGCACAAAGGTGGTGTTTTCTATATAAAACTTTATAAGTGCGCCGGAATTTTCTTTGCAGCGCACTTTTTGAATTTGGAAGTATTTGTAATGTTTATGTTCAGCGCCAAGAAAATAAATGGAAAGAATGTAAATATAAGTTTTCTTTTGTATTGTTATTTAGAGTTATCTAATTTTTAATTTAATTTTATTTAGGTTATTTAATTGTTATTTAATTTAGAGTTTTATGTAAAGTCAGGATTGAGCTTTTGATGTTACGAAATTGCCTCCACAAGTTATTAATAATTTTGTATAAGTATCACGTTTTTCTGGTCTCTACAATACGGGCTCTCGAGCCTCATTTGACAAATAAAGTATTGTTGAATTAAGAATTTGACGAATTTAGTATTTAACGAACATAGGTTTTGGTCAGTCTCAGCGAATTTGGCGAGTGAGGTATTTTAGATTTTCTTTTTGTCAACATGCTATTTTTAAGATGCCATTTTAATTTGTGTGTTTGTGGAAGCAAATGATTATTTATCTTATCTTAGTGTTATTTTACTTTTTAAAGGCGACATAAAAACCAAAAACCAATATATCCCGTAGGAAAAAATAGTTCTTACAATAAATTTGATATAGTCTCCGAGTTCCTGCCAAGTCTTGGTTTTAAGGCAGTTGACGATAACTGTGCTGTTGTCGGACGGGCAGTTGAGTAGTTTCGCCTGTTTGACCGCTAGGTGGCGCTGGTGGGTGGACGTGGGGATTTTGGACACCGGAGACCCGCTCATTGAGATCGCTCGGTGGAACAAACCTGAAAAATAATATGTTAGATGTACGGAATATACCCTTTAAAAGTAGAAAATAAATGCTTTAAACTATTAGGTTTTCTGTGATAACAATATACGCTTTTATATTTTAAAGCTGTCTCCGGGCATATCACATAACTCGGAAAGAGTATTTCTGTCAGTATTTATGGAGCAACCTGAACCATTTTAATTTACTAATCCACTGGGCTATGTCAGTAACAGTAACCAACTTCATAACATGCAGCGCGCTTATCGACAGCCAAATACGCACCGAAGTCTGCATCGCGCAAGTGGTATATTCTGTGCAGATTGTCTGCGGAATTTCAGACAACTGGGGTCCCCAGTAACACCTTTATTTACCTTTAGCCATAGGCGAGATCATATGCAACATAACGCTGATAGAGCCCGCGCTGCAGCCGCTAATGGTAACTAGGTTGGGGTCTCCACCGAAAGCCGCGATGTTGCGCTGCACCCAACGGAGCGCGACCACCTGGTCCTTCATCCCGTTGTTCCCGGGGGCTAGCTGGTCGCCCGTGCTCAGGAAACCTGTGGAACAAACGTCACGCTAATGAGAGAAACGTAAACCAAACTGACTGAGAAATGGGCAAACGCGAGCGGACTGAAAAAAACAACGTTGTGAATTTGCGTTGGTATTTTTGAAAATTGATTAACGGATTGTTCACGGGAATAATTTCGCACGAATTGATTTATAATTATCAGTATAAAAGTGCTATCGTTTAAGCTAAAGCACAGTAGCGCAAGACAGCAGGAGCAGCAGCAGCAGGTAGGAAGAGAGGGGTATATTACTTCCTCTCCCTCTCTCTCCATTTCACGAATTTTCTATCAGGTCACGTGTCCTCATGCGAGTTTAACATTTTTCACCATTCCAAAAAGAGCACAATGCCACTAGAAATTTTCACTTCTAATAACTTATCTTTGTATATCTTACCTTCGGTAAGAAAGGTTCATGATTGTTCAGTAAAATTAACAAAAAGTACGCACGACAAATAACATGACTTTGTTCTAAAAAAATGTGTCTAAATACATTAATGTAATTTTTACATGCGGTTTCTGTTGTTTAGTAATTTGAGTATATATTTTGTTCACCTTGTGAGTGTGAACGAAGTCTCCATTTGAGAATTTTACAGTCATCCAATCTCAGAGAGAGACTCCGAGCATAGCCCGCTCCATAACGCGTTGGGCTTCTTTGAGAGCCACAGTGTGAGACCACGTTTGTGTTATAAGTTATACTGGTAACGCCGACTGGTTGGACACCTTCGACTTGATGCACTGAAGTGTGTCGGACGCTGTCTAGCTAAAAGCCATGGGACTTACCGAGTGTGCTGAGCCGGTAGTTGATTGTGACCAATACAACATCTTTGTCCATGAAATAATGGGGACCAGCGACGTCGCTGCGACCAGTAAAGGCGTAGAATCCGCCCGCGTGGATGTAGAATATTACTGGCAGGAGCTTCTTGCTGTGGAAAAAAACATAGTTAAAAGGTAAGCGTAGAGTTTTTTTTTTATATCGTGTTAGAGCTATATTTGTTTCAGTTTCAGGGTCAATCATTGATCGAGCGAACGAAGTGAGAGATGTCTTCGCTTCAAGGCAATTTTGCTTTCGTGTGTTGATATTTCCGGATGTTGACATTTCTCTACAGGTCGCTTTTTTAACAAATCTCAACGAAACTTGATACAAAAGTTGAGACACGTGGTCATATTTGCGTAAGCCGTATATAAATCTTATGCAATAGTTTTGAAGCCGCTCAAGTTTATCTGACTGGTCCTCGGTAAGATTGAGAAAGCAGGCGTCAGCGTAGTCAAGAATAAGAAGGAGAAGTGATTGTGCGAGCGCAACTTTGGTAGCAGTAGGTAAAAAATTCCGAAGTCGTCTTAAGGAACCACCAGACGCAAAAAGCTTGCAACTGATGGTCTTCAAGTGTACGTCCCAGCTTAAAGTGCGGTCAAACATGACACCAAGATTTTTCACAGAGTGGCTGTAAGGTATTACGATTCCATTAAAAATAACATTTGGAAGATTAGCCCAATCAATTCTGGATACCATATAAGAACTGCCTATTATTATTGCTTGGGACTTAGCAGGGTTGACTTGTAAACCAAATGATTTGGTCCATTCGATGATTTTGTGTAGATCAGTATTAACAGTGGAAATGGCAGTGTTCAAATTATCGAGTCGAGCTTGAGAATAAATCTGGAGATCATCTGCATAGAGGTGGTAGGAAGAAGTTAGGCACTTTGAGATAGAGTTAATGAATATTGCAAAAAGAAGAGGAGATAAAACGCCACCTTGTGGTACACCAGCTGTGGTGTTACACCAAGAAGAAACAGTGTCTTCGAGGCTAATACGTTGCCGGCGACCATACAAGTAACTGAGAAGCCAGTCGATCGCCGACGAAGATATGTTAGAGGAGCGTAGCAAAGCTGGTAGAATGTCGTGGTCGACGGTATTGAAAGCATTACTGAAGTCTAACAGTGTTAGAACAGTAAGTTTACCGCCATCCACACCCAAGCGGATATCGTCGCTGATTTTAATAAGAGCAGACACAGTGCTATGCCCAGGACGGAAACCAGATTGGAGAGGATTGAGGAGATCATTTTTGATAAGGAAATTGTTCAATTGCTTGTGAACAAGGCGCTCCAGAACTTTGGACAGAAAAGGAAGGATCGAAATAGGACGATATTCGGAGAATGATTGACTAGCTGGCGGGCCCGCCAAAAATCCTCTACGTATCATCATCGTGAGAATCTCCTGCACGAGCGCCGAAACCAGTGCTAGCATCCTCGCCCAAGGAAGTTTCGTCGCATCGCCAGGTCAGTCAGTGTCTGCTAAATATGTTGTAGAACCTGCCATTCGTGTAATTTTGTAATTTCTTTATTCTCGCGTCTCTTTCCCAATACGTACTGCTAATTTCGCATTTCACATCGCATTTTATCACTTTCGCGTCACCAACACTCAAGCACCTATCTTGAAGAATAGGCCCCCTCGTCAATGATAATTATACGATATGTGTGTGAGTAACCTGTTAATTTCTGGCGTGTAGACGTTGATAGTGAGGCAGTCTTCGCTGACGAAGTATTCTTTAGGCGCGACCAATGGGCAGGACGGGCCTTCTTGAGATGCGTCCACCTCATCCGAATACTGCAGGATGGGCTTGGGAGGCTGCAAAAGTACACAAAACATGTTTATAACATAATTTACAGGGTTATTCCTAATCAATTGGCATCTTTTTAGGGGGTTATTCTGTTATAGTAATTATAAAATAATAAACCTTGTGTAGTACATCACTATACTATTCTTAGATACTTTGTCACTGCACTATCATGTTTGTCTATGATAGCTAAGTCTTGCTCGCTCTCACACGCAAGCCTCTCTCTCTCTCATCTAAAATGTCGTCTGTGCTAATACGTAGAATCTTTTAATAAATAGTTAATTGATCAGTTTGTCGTTTTAATAGTCTTGTAACATCAGGTTAAGGGCCCAGACCCGCTATAATTTCAATTAGTTATAAAGTACAAAGTATCAGTGCTAAAAAGACTGAATAATAAGTGAAATCAAGTGTGTCAAGTTCAACCAGAGGTCAAAGACCGCATGCCGGCCGCGTGCCGAACAGTGATAAAATTAATAAAAAGTTATTAAAATGGCTTCAAACAACAATATGGCTTTTATTGAAAAGCTCAGTGGCCGTGAAAATTATGCCACATGGCGGTTTACCGTAAAAACTTATCTCGAACACGAAGATTTATGGAAATGCGTCGAAGGCACTGAGACCGACCCGAAATTGAATACGAAAACACGATGTAAGTTGATTTTACTTGTAGATCCGATCAATTACATACATATACAAGATGCAAAGACACCAAAAGAAATATGGGACAATCTATCCCAAGCTTTTGATGACAATGGATTAACCCGTCGTGTCGGTTTATTAAAAGACCTAACCAACGTAACGTTAGAATCTTGTCAGAATGTTGAAGACTACGTAAATAAAAAGATGGTGACTGCTCACAAGCTCCGAAATATCGGTTTTCATGTCGATGACGAATGGCTGGGCACATTATTACTGGCAGGGCTGCCGGATGTATATCAGCCCATGATAATGGCCCTTGAAAGCTCTGGTGTAGCGGTTACTGCAGATGCTGTTAAAACAAAACTGTTACAAGACATTAGAAATGAAACATCTGCATTGTATGTCAACAATCATAGAATTAGTAAATCAAAGACGACTCCGAAGAACATGAAAGGTCCAAGATGTTTTACTTGCAACAAGTATGGACATATTAGCAAACATTGTCGAAACAAGAAAAGCCAGCAAAAACATGTTAATAATGAAAATTCAGGATACGTGGCTGTGTTATCTGCATCAACTAGTAATGATGGTGGTTGGTATATCGACTCAGGAGCATCTATGCATCTGACTATGCACCGAGATTGGCTCTATGATGAAACCCCACCTCCGGAGGAGAAATGGACTGGTAAGGAACCAAACATCTCACATATGAAAATATTTGGATGCGAAGCAATGATGCACATTCCTAAAGAAAAATCAAAGAAATTTGATCCAAAAGCAACCAAATTGATATTTATTGGATACTGTGAAAATACTAAAGGATATAAATTATTCGATACAAAAACAAGAAAAGTATTAATCAGTAGAGATGTAATATTTATGGAAAATTCAGTAAAACGAAATTATGCCTTATTACCATTGTCAGAATCACAAAATGTAGAAGAAAATGTAGATACCACTCAGGATGACAGCTCAACTATTACAGAAACTACTACTGATGATTCATATCAATCTGTGGACACATCTGAATACATACCAGAAAGAAAAATAGATTTAGCAAACATCACTCTAAGACCACAGAATGTTAAAAGACTACAAAGTAAATTATTGCAAAATGCAGCAGAAACCTACCTCAGTGAAACTAATAAAACCGTTAGTATTCCAGAAACTTACACAGAAGCCACTTCATTGGACTGTGCCGAAGCTGAAAAATGGAAACTATCAATAGAAGAAGAATTAAATTCACATGCCAAAAATGAAACATGGGAATTAGTTGAAAAACCTCATGGAGTGAAGCTAATTAACTGTAAATGGGTATTTCGTATAAAGAACCAGCCTTCAGGCCCTATATACAAATCAAGACTGTGTGCTAAAGGATGTGGGCAAAGACAAGGCTTAGATTACACTGAAACATTTGCACCGACTGTTAGATATGATTCTGTGCGTGTATTGCTTTCAGAAGTCATACAACAAGATCTCCAGATGATACAATTTGATGTAAAAACAGCATTTTTGTACGGGGTCATCAGCGAAGAAATCTATATGAAACCACCGGAAGGTTTGAAAGTACCACCAAACCAGGTATGTAAACTTAAACGTTCTCTCTATGGTTTAAAACAAGCACCGAGATGCTGGAACCACAAATTTGACGCTACACTAAAGAAATTTGGTTTCCAAAGTAGCCATGCAGATAAATGTGTTTATGTTGGTCATGTAAACGACGAAAAAGTTTACTTAATCTTGTATGTGGATGATGGTATACTGATTTCTAAGCAAAAACAAACCCTGATTAATATTCTATCAGAACTGAAGAATAATTTTGAGATTAAATCGTTTGAACCAAAAGTGTTTGTTGGCATGGAAATAGAAAGAACAGACCGACATATTTTCATTCATCAGAGGAGGTATATTGAAGAATTATTGGATAAATTCAATATGTCTAATGCCAATGGCACAAACATTCCAGTGGACCCTCACACAACATTGGAAAAGAGCACCACAGCACCCGATGGCAGTCTACCCTACAGAGAAGCAGTTGGATCGCTGATGCACCTGGCCATCGTGAGTAGACCAGACATCATGTTCGCAGTGAGTCTGGTGAGTCAATTTTTAAATTGTTTTGATCACACACATTGGAATGTTGTCAAGAAAATAATGAGATATCTGAAAGATACCAAAGATTATGGCCTATGCTACACAGCATTAGAACAAAACAATATAGAAGCCTATTCAGACGCTGATTATGCAAAAGATGCAATCACAAGACGTTCTATATCCGGTTATGTTTTTATCAAAAATGGTGCAGCCGTCACATGGGCTACACAAAAACAACAGAGTGTTGCATTGTCAACTACTGAAGCAGAATTTATGGCTGCCTGTCTATGTACAAAGGAAGCCATTTGGATAAAACAATTGTTAAAAGATATTAATGTATTTAATCAAGATTCTGTTTGTTTAAATATTGATAATCAAAGTGCTATTTGCTTGATTAAAAACATTGATTATCACAAACGTTGTAAACATATAGATGTTAGATATAATTTTATTAAAGAAAAATATGTTGAAAAACAAATTGATTTAAAGTATGTGTGTTCTAAAGAGCAATATGCTGATATTTTTACTAAGGCTCTGTCTAAACAACAGTTTCAGTATCTGCGAATGAAAATTGGTATTGTTAACTTAAAATGAAACAATGCATTGACTATCTGTAAATAATGTGTACTTAGTTATATATTCTGAAGCATTGTTTGTTTGTAGCTTGCACTGTAATGAACTCTAGTAAAGTAATTTCATTTCGATAGGGTACTGATAGTTTAAGTTAGAATATTTAGAATTAATTTACTTTAAATAGTTTTGTTTAGGTGAGAGCAGCATAATCTTTGTAAGTTAATTTGTAATAATATTTAAAGTAAAAAGTTTATTTTAGAAGGTTTATTTTTGGTGAGAGTGTTATAGTAATTATAAAATAATAAACCTTGTGTAGTACATCACTATACTATTCTTAGATACTTTGTCACTGCACTATCATGTTTGTCTATGATAGCTAAGTCTTGCTCGCTCTCACACGCAAGCCTCTCTCTCTCTCATCTAAAATGTCGTCTGTGCTAATACGTAGAATCTTTTAATAAATAGTTAATTGATCAGTTTGTCGTTTTAATAGTCTTGTAACATCATATTCTGTACATTATTTTCAACAATTTTTGTTCTGCGCCTTTTTAAGCCAGAGTAGAAGCCTTGAAAAATAATGAAAAGTGAAAAAAAATAATAGTAGGATGAAACCCATTAGAAAAGGAGGGGAATATTATAAAAATAAAAGGAAAAATAATTTACGGGCGATCTGAGGTCGGGAAGGGGGTGGAGGGGGGGTTTTAAGGGGAAAAAACGGTTTTTCTCGATTTCCGGCAAAACTAAAAGTCCTATCGAAAAAAGTCAGATGGCAAAGTTGTAGGTAATAAAAAGATCTAAAACTTTTGTATTGACACTTTTTTCACATAACCTCAAAATTTATGTGAAAAATCCAAAAAACCAAGTTTTTGGTTTTTTATTTTTATCTTTTACAAAAATCTTTTTTTTTTAACGAAATTTGGTGAAAACTTACCTTTTTATGTCCCAAATACGCTGTAATTTATTTGATCAAAAATATTAATTTTTTTCACCTTATTTTGAATTAATATCGAAAAAACACTCTAATTTTCAATCGAAAATTCAACCGTCAAAATATCAGCTTTTTTCAAAAAGTTGGTATGTTTTCTGTTTGTTGAAATCTCTACTTTCCGATGGTGAAAAAAAATATATATGTTACTATAGTAAATCTTCTCAGAAAATGCAAAAAATCGATGGAATGCAAAATGCAAAAAAATGAAAAAATTGGATTTTTCACATAAATTTTGAGGTTATGTGAAAAAAGTGTCAATACAAAAGTTTTAGATCTTTTTATTACCTACAACTTTGCCATTTGACTTTTTTCGATAGGACTTTTAGTTTTGCCGGAAATCGAGAAAAACCGTTTTTTCCCCTTAAAACCCCCCCTCCATCCCCTTCCCGACCTCAGATCGCCCGTAAATTATTTTTCCTTTTATTTTTATAATATTCCCCTCCTTTTCTAATGGGTTTCATCCTACTATTATTTTTTTTGGTTGTATAAATTATCGACCCTGGCCTATTTGTCGAAACTCGAAAATAAAAACAGCTGTTCCATACATTTTGTCGAGGGTGAAAAAACTTTTTTTTTTAATTTTGACAAAAGTCGCAAAACATAAGTTGTTGAAAATGATGTACAGAATAAGCCCCTAAAAGAATGCTAATTGATTAGGAATAACCCTGTATTGTATATAACACATTATAACGGTATACATAAACGCAAGTTTCAATACACTAGGCATTTAAACATAACGCGGTATAAACGGCAATAGTAGTTTGACTAGGTGTTTGTCAGCGATCACCGAAATTAAGCAACGTTCCGCACGGTCAGTATTTGGATGGGTGACCGCGGGTGGCATTTTCCAACTGAGCGCTACCGTGGCTCGGATGACACGTTAAATTGTAGGTCCCGGTTGTTTTAACCGTTTAGCCATGTCAGAGGCCTTCAGGCGGCCTAAAAACTCTGACACCATGGCTAGCCACCCGCGGCCTATACGAACTTACTTACTTACTTTTAACGGCAATCTATGCTCAAAATACCGTAGTAAGTAAGTGTTTGCCAGCGATCACTAAAGTTAAGCAGCAATGGCCACGGTGACTGCGTGTGGCATTTCCAACTAAGCGCTGCTGTAGCTTGGATGACACATTAAACTGTTGGTCTCCGTTGCTCTGACAGCTAGGCTTAAAAACTCTAACAACAGAGCTTGTTACCCAGCCTGTACGAACTACGAATGATGGAATGAGTTAAAGAATCCAGTTGCAGTGGCCGAGGCGACGTGAGAAACGATACTTACGATAGATAGGTACTTATATGCAAATATTTCTATCGTAAGTATTCCTATTGACGGAAGCAAGTATCTACACACATCAAATCAAGGCAACACACACTGGTATCGTCAGAGGCGGACTAGCACACTGGGCCGCCATAGGCCAGTTAGTTCAGCCGCCCCCTCTTTTTCTCCCTTCTAGGATTCTCTCAAGGGTGAAAGGGAAGAATGTTACCAAGTCGTAGCAAGGAATTTTCGATGGTTACTAGGAAAGCCAGAAGTAAGGATTGAATACTAGCATAAACATATTGCGCGAATGCAGCCAGCGGCCACAATCTTTTTTTTACGTTTTGACGAGTCCTACGTTTTAATCCGACTCTCTAAAAAGAGGAGTAAGGATTTTGGTAAAAATGTAATCATGTAGATGATTGTAGAAACGTAGGTATAGGTAAGTAGTATCAAGTATGTTTATACCTCTTCTACACAGCTTTAGCTGCTGCACTAATTTTGATAAGAGTGACGGAGTATGTAACTTCCGTTCTCGGAGAACCAACGACAGTTTCATTTGAAACTGCCAACTTATAAACCTCTCAAATACACTCATAACTTGAGGTACAAAAGAAGCACAATTTTGAGCGAAGTTCATTGTTATCGATAACCGGCCATATCGTAAAACATCCGCTAATTGGGACGGTTGAACCGATAGCACTTTTTTGGCATACTTTTGTAGGATCAGTGTAGGTACGGTACGTGAAGGAGAAAAAAAATATTTAAAAACTGTTGTAATTTGTGAGAGCTGCGTTAGATGTGATGTATAAGTTAATAATATGTGTATTAATATGTGTAGTTTATTTATAATAATTTTACATATTATTGATTGATTGTAGATCTTTTTGTTATTGCTTTTACGAGTATACATTTTCTATTGATGTTTTTTGATATCTAAGCGCTTTGTCACGGGTTAGTTATTTTTGTCTGTTTAGTATTTATATATTTTATAGTTACACATACCCTTTAATAAGGGGCTCATCAGAATACCACCGTTGAGTGTTGGGTCCTTCCAGCACTCAACATTTTATAGCTGAGGTGAGTCCCTTTCGACACTTTTGTTTTGTTTTTTTTCATTAGTTATATACGTTATTTTTGTACGTGTTATGCATGTGTCGAATAAAGATATTTCATTTCATATTTGATAACTGGCCGCCCCTAAAACCTAGCCGCTCTAGGCCTGGGCCTAGTCGGCCTTAAGGCAAATCCGGCTCTGGGTATCTGAAATTTGACCTCTCCAGTGGGTGACTCGGCATACCGAAGTACTTCTATTGACAGAAGGCTCCTGTTAACAAGTGGCCGTCAGTACCCACACCACCGTTAGGGGGCACTTGGTTAAAACTAGAGGAACTGTACTGGACTTCATTGGAGCTTTTAGGGCTGTCAGTATCTACACCACCGTCTCTATTACTAGTTCCTGAAAATTCATGTATACCTGGAACCTGAGCTCCCCAGTGGGCGACTCAGCGTACCGGATGCCGCGGTAGGCTTGGAAGCGACGCCCGCGCCGGCTGCTCATCCATGAACCTCGGAAGACCCCCGACGGAGCGCGCGCCACAGGGTTGCTGGTAGAGGGCAATGGGTTGCCGCTAGAGGGAGTTGAACTGCTGCTAGGGGGCGCTGAACTGGACGCCGCTGGAGCTATTAAAGCCAGTGTCGTTTATTAATAGTATTTTTTTACATACTCGTATTACAAGAAGGTACACAGATAATACTCGTACGTAAGTAAATAATTAAAATACAATTTGTTACTTTGCCAAGTGTAGCTGTAGGGATTTATTTATTTATTCACATATAGGCAAGCGTATACTGATGTGCTGACCTGTAATAAGCAGTGTCTAATAACTAGTATTTATCTGTCAAACCATTTTTTCCTTCTTTATCCGAAGGTCCAGTTTGTTCCTAAATGTGTTGCCTAATAGTTTTTAAAGAGATATACCTGTAGGATTATTTGCTTGCCCTAAACTACAACTCGGAATCAAGCAAATGTATGAAACAGCTTTTTTTATCTCGAATTCCGGGTTGGACCCCATTGTAAAAATGTTCATATGATGGTCTTAATCATCCCCTTGCTATGCTCGGTGGCTCTCTGCGGGATCGAATCCGAAATGAGGAGATTCGCAGACGAACCAAGGTTACAGACATTGCCCAGCAGATTAGCAAATTAAAGTGGCAGTGGCCAAGGTTCTCAAATGGAGACCACGGACCAGCAAGCGCAGCGTAGGACGTCTACCGACTAGATGGACTGATGACATATTAATAAAGATCGCAGGCACGCGCTGGATGCAGGCCGCTTCTATTAGCCTTATTGGATATCCATGAGGGAGGCCTATGTCCAGCAGTGGACGTCCTACGGTTGATAGATAGATAGAATATAATCTCCTTCGGATTAGTACAGGGTAGGACATGGGAACAACTGCACGATTTCTTAGGGGCGACTTTGGTGTATAGAGATGACTTTTGCTATGGCAATGGTTTCCACCCTATATCCGCAAAAAAACTTCTAATGCATAAAGCTATAGCTAGCCATGGTGTTCTAGTGGTAGTAATACCCGCACTACAATCAATAGGTCGTGGGTTCAAATCCCGACCCCGTACCAATAAGTTTCTCAGGATTTTTTAAGAATAAGTTTTTCGGTAATGAAAAACATTGTGAGGCACCTGCATGAATTCGATGGCGTATGTGAATTCAATAACCCGCACTGAGCTTACGAGGCGTGGTGAATATGGTCTATTCACCCTACGTGGGTACGCCTACGTCCTGCAGACTATTAAAAGGCTGGTTCTGGTACAGGTAGGTATAGCTAAATCCTACTAATCCTACTAATATTATAAACGTGAAAGTTTGTGAGGATGGATGGATGGATGTATGGATGTATGGATGGATGGATGGATGGATGTATGGATGGATGGATGTATGGATGTTTGTTACTCTTTCACGCAAAAACTACTGAACGGATTGAGATGAAACTTTGCAATAATATAGTTTATATATCAGAATAACACATAGGCTATAAATTATAATTATATATTGCGTGTGCGGGCGAAGCCGCGGGTAAAAACTAGTGGTTTATATGTACATATGATGATATACAGACATTGTGTTTAATTTAGACGTGTGACGTGTGTGAGGAAGAGAATCCCGGCATGCCAATCCTTCCGCCTTCATCAGACTTTCGGCCCTCTGCCTGCTCTGTAGTATACGGTGACTTTCAACAAAAGGATGCTGAATGACTAGTTATTCCTAGTCCTAGCTTTGAATATTGAAAGTATCTATGTACAATATCTAGAGTATCTACATACCTATAGATACTTATACCTACTTTGGTTTCAGAGTTTAAGCCGCCATCCATTTTCAATATACCTGTATAGAATAGAGCCCCAGAACTGACTTTTCTTCATCAAACCTTGAAGTTGACGAATAAAAATAAAATACACAGTATTCTCAAAACTATACGGTAGGGGATTCAATAACTCGAAACACAGTTCAAAAAACTTCGCTCGATCGAAATGAAATGCGAAGATACCGCTTTTTAGAACAAATTCATGATTTCTAAGAAAGTTTATTGCATTTTTGGGCATTTTTCTACATGTTTACAATTTTTTTGAGTCTGTTATTTATGCACATGAATTGAACTAAAATCATTTCATTCATAAAATTTAGGAAAAAGTGGTAATATCAATTTTATATTGATTTTTGAATGCAAAAATCTGGCGAAACCGGGGGCGTATTGGTCTTCACCCGCTCATATGAAAAATTACGCTGATACTATGGCGCCTTTAACATGAAATCGGTTTAGCCATTTCAATGCGTGAAGTTGATTTTTATTTCTTTTCAATTTAACTCTAATTTAACAACGAATAAAATATTGTTTTGTATATTATGTGTATTTAAGTACTAGCTTCTGCCTGCGGCTTCGCCCACGTGGACTAACTCCACAAATCACTTACATTTCCAGGATACAATTAATTTATCCCTCCTATTTTCAGCGTCGTGTAAAAATGTCTCAAATAACTAGGTAATTTCTGTCAAAAAAGTGACTTACCTACTTGCTTTGAGTATCTAATTAGTAGGTATACTGAACTGTACCTACTTTACCGACTTTTTAATAGTCTATTGCTGAAAATAGACCTACTCACGAAACGTGATTAGGTCATATCCACCACGCCGCCCCAATGCGGGTTGGTAGATCCTCATACGCCATCGATTTCTTCTACGGATATATGCAGGTTGCCTCACGATATTTTCCTTCGTAATGCGTAGGGTGTCCACCATAGATAGAATGACGATATAAATAAGATCGCAGGAATGCACTGGACGCAGTCCGCTCCCAATCGGCCTTTTTGGAAATCCTAAGAGCCCTATGTCCAACAGTGGACATACTACGGCTGCTGGATGGATAGTGGATGTAATAAATAAATAAATTCACCCGTAGGACTCCTACCTTTGATCTCATGACCGTGACTATGACTGTGGTCATGACTGTGATCATGACTGTGGTCATGGCTATGGTCATGACCGTAGCCGCACACTAGGACCACCAACGCACACACAAACACCACTTTAACCCACATCTTGGCGGGTAAAGATACACTGAGTCAGTCTTCTGTACTCGCGAGTTTATATGAACGATGTATGGGTAATTCTGCAACAATAGTTTTGTTATACAAGAGTGCAAATTACTTATTAACCGCGTGCTCAATTTAATTTTGATGACCGAGCAAGTAGAGGATTCTAAATTAGAATAAATTTTTGAAGTAGGATTTAGAATTTTAGCATAGGAATTTCGAAAATTAGCATCCGGGGGAGCATTTTTTTTAACTATGGGAGGCTAGGGAATCAAAAGAGCACAAGGTTAATAATCTTTGCACTCGAGTGCAACACGTTTCTTTTCATCCCATCTCAGCAATGAAATTTAATGACCGAAATTCAAAAAACCCCTAAATTACCAGTTTTAAAAAAAAACCTAAATTACCAGTTTCAGTCAATTTTGTTTTTTTTTTTATATAGAATTGGCCCCCAACTCGCCTGATGGAAACCGATGTTGTAGCCGACGATGGAGTATGTAGACCTAGAAAATACCTATTGACTCTTGACTTGAAAATATCCAAATTGTAATTGTCAGGAAACAATGACGGAGGCAGGGCATTCCAATCCTTGGCGGTCCTCATTATGAGGAAGAAGCGAATGAAATGAAATGAAATATTTATTCCACTAAAATAGAGTACATATAAATGGTGTTTCAGATTAATTCGTTCTTTCTATTTGCCATTTACTAGCATGTGGAAAAAAGCACTTAAGTAAATAATAAAATTATAACAGAATTATTCCTAAAATTAATTACAAATCTTGTCAAAGTACGGTCAAATTAAATAAGTAACAAAATGAAATAAAATAAAAGTAATAAGTCAAATTAAATAATAAACATGTTGAAATCAAACAAATTAATAAATGTTATCGTTTACGTATAATTAAAAATTCGTTTAGGCTATAGTAACATTTTTCTATTAACCATGTCTTAAGTTTACGGCGAAACATTCCATAAGGGAGTTCTTTCTATGATACAGGTAATTGGTTATATACGGTGACACACATGGCATAACAGTGAAATAATGTCAATCTAGGCCGTTGTTCAAAAATTAACCTTTTCCCATATTTTACCTTTCTTGGGTATTTGTCATTGGCTGTTTTAAAGTACTTGGGATGATTTCGGACAAATACTGCAATTTCAAAAATGTACATACTCGCCAACGTCAGAATTCCTAATTCCTTAAATATTGGCCTGCATGATTCGTATGGCCGTATCCCTACCATAGCGCGAACGCACTTTTTCTGAGAAAGGAAAGCTTTCTGGATATCCGTAGAGTTACCCCAAAGTAGCAGCCCGTACCGTAGTACGGAGCTCACATAGCCATGGTACGCCAGCAGGACGGTCTGACGCGATGATGTTTTTCTTAATTTATTCAAGACAAATACAAACCTGTTTACTTTAGTACACACATTTTTTACATGTTCCTTCCAGTCTACGTATTGATCTAATGTTATACCAACGGCACGGTCAGGTAACCGAGGACGAAGTATGTAGACCTAGAAGATCACCTATGTAGATCTTGCCTTGAAGATGATTGTAATTGTCAGGAAACAATGATGGAGGTATTCCAGCCCCGGAATATCTCCAGGACCGGACCAAGTTCGGATCATAAAGGACTTCACTTTTTTCAGCTGTGCGGGATCATCATAAGATGAACCCATGAACAAATAATTTAGGTAATTTGTGTTATTCAATCATGTAATAGGCTATATATAGGATAGGTGACTAGTTTTTGGAAATCGTTTTAAATTATTCGTTAGGACATAATAAACACACTACATTTATATTCCCGAGAGATCTACTGTATCAACAATGAAAAACAGTGTTAAAGAACAGATATTTAAGATCCCGTCAAAAACGATATTCTGTAATGGCACTGGTCTTTGACGTCACACAATAGTAAATAACGTTAGTTAATACTAGTAAATACGCTATTTCACATCTAAAAATGGACAAAAATACTTTAAAAGTAACTTACAGATCCACTAATATTACTCCGAAATCACAAAACACAAATTACACAAACAACAGTCAATCAAGAAATTCTTGTTTACTACTATGTGACGTCACCAGAGTTGCCGCCCTTACTAGAGCGTTCACGTCACAGATAAAATATCGAAAATATATCGTATTTTGTTTGGTGTGATTTGCAAAAATTAGGCATATTTTAGTTTAATTGAAGTGAAATATTTCATTTTCAGGCTATTATCTTTAAGGATTACCACAATCAATAGTATATTTTCAATGTTGTCAAATAGCCTATTGTATATATTCATCAAAAAGGTACACAAATTGATTAAACATTTCAGCACCTACAAAGATCGGATAGCAAAAATTGCTACTTTCTACTTCTTCAGAACTTTCAGAAAGGCTTGAAACTAATGTAATTCAGTTGTTACAGTTTCCGAAAACAATACTGAAAACTACAAAAGTAAAAAAAAAAAATTTGCTTGTAAACTATTTTCATTGCAGAATCTCCCTGCATACCTAACCTACCAATAATAAACATATTTGAAAACCGGTGTCAAGCTCAGAACGGTAGGCCAATTCTGATAACCGATCTTGATGCTGAGGTGACATGTTCTTGAACTTCTCTCGTTTTACTGACAGTCTTGAGCTGTCAGAACTGTCAGAAAAACGAGAGAGGTTCAAGAACGTATCACTTCAGTACAGAGATCAGTTAACAGAATTGCCCTGCTGATCAGTATTTTTCTCACAAGGAAAATGGATACACTCGTACGTGTTTATGTGTGTGCGCTATTGTGCGTGTGTGTGTGGACACTTGGGCAGCCAGTGGGGAATACCATGCGCCGGCGCAACCAGGTAAATAGGTCTTGTATAAATTGTAATGTTGTTGTCTTGGTTTGAGGAAAACCGGTCTAGGAAGACGGAGGAAAGGTCATGTCCACAAAATGTATGGAGGCTGGTATAATAATAATCAAAAATTAAACCACAACACTCGTTACATTTCGAGAAAGTTCACATTTTTCTGAGTCTATTACATCAGTTAAAACCAAAAAAGAGCCCTCCGTTTTTTTAAGTTACTTTTAAATCTATTAGGATAAATAAATATATTTGGTATTTTCTCTCTAGCAAGCCTGATTAAGTAACCTTCAAATTGTTAAATATAATAATTTTTAACAATTTGACACAGTTTTTAAGTGTTTTTTGTCACATTGTACCTACTAACTTGACCAGTTACTCTTGACTTGACTAGACCACTCTTAGGTTAAAAAATTTAAATTCAGCAAATTAAGAGATTAATGTGGAAGAATCAGCTACGAATGCAAGTAAAATAACGATAGAAACATTGTATAATTGCTAAACTAGAAAAAATACAAAGCTGTATTATTATTTTTCATACAATTTATTTTTCAAATTAAAAACAAAATGGAGGGATAAAAAATCTAAATTAAATATTTTTGAAAAGCCCATAAATCAAGCTTTCAAATGATATATATATTATATCGTCTTGGTTCGATTTTTCTCTGAATAATATACCACTTGTGGACGTCACCTTTCCAAGGTCAGTGATTCAGGTCTTATCGTAGTGTCATACATTTGCATACGAAGTATTTAACTTCAACTTTGCTGATCGAGACACGAGTTTTAAATTCAAATGAGATTAAATTGGATTTTGATGTGTCTATAGTATTCAATTGACAACATTTCAAATTTTTAACATAGTTATATTTATTTATTATCTGAAAGAATATTGCAAAATAACATATACGTATTTTTTATTTTTAATAATACGACTTACATTTTCTGTAAAATTAATTTTTGAAAAGTAGCTTATTCTAAAAGGACGTAACTGCAAAATTTAGGACTCATAAACAATTTTACAGAAGCCACTTTAGAAAAAAATAGGTGCTAGCGTTGCTGTCACTGTCAATGCCAATCAATCAGTCACAATTCATAACAAATAGGCCGGGAGGTCAGCGCAAAAAGTCCACTATGTACCGCGGTAAACTATGGGAAGCAAAAATATAAAAAAGTTTAACAACTGCTAATCACCTGAAATATGTAACAGGATCTAGTTCCAAGATACTTATAAAATTCAAACGGATTCTTCCACCAAATGCTAGGGAACCCAGCTGACTGACTCCAGGGTATTGATGTACATCATTTTGATAACTTAATACCAATAATTCAGCTTTTGGAAAGTATTTGCATTTTTTGCGTTTACCTCTCGGGCTAAAGCAAAATAAGTAATTTGAAAATGACATTGACATTTTATTTTTAAACTACATTTTATGTGTCAACACTGTCAGTGTAAACTGTTATTTTATATTGCTAGTATTTTTTTTATCATTGGCAACTGAACTTTTAGTATGAATCCCGAAACGGCTTGGGTGAGAGTTTTTATCTAATATCTTAGCACTTACTGCACTAAAAATTTTGAAAAAATAAGCATAATGATCAGCATCCCGATATGTTGAAATGGTTTTGGAATTTCATAGCCTTGTGAAATATGAAAACTTGTCAATTCTATTCTAACTATAGTATTCAATTCCGTCTATAAGCTCTTTTGTAACACTTTCTGTGTCGTTCATTAAAGGCAACAAGCTCAATGCTGTTTTCAAGTCAAACTTTGCCATATTTCGTTTTTTAGGTGTACTATGATTCTTAGCACAAAATTCCTCAATTTGATTATATAAACCTATTAAGTATATTATAGCATTCACTGTGAATTTCAGACAGAGCTTGCCCAGTTATTAAATTCTTATGTATTTGCTTACTTAAAACATCGACATGCATATGAAACTGTGCGATACGAATCTTACTTTCTAATAGTTTCTTATCTAATAGAACTTTTTTCCTCTTTTCGTAACCTAACTTTTCTAAATTATCCTTAATATTCTTTAATTTATCATAAATTTGTCGTATTTCTAATGCCATTACATAATTTAATCGTACATTAAGTATATATTGCCTTAATTTAATTATTCAGTCATTGACATTTATTTAAAAAAAATATATATTATGTGTTTGTCTACTGGTGTCGGAGCCTTAAGCGGTGAATATATGGCAAATTTTAAATAACCTTTAATGTGGGATCTACTCTGAAAACGCAAAAAAAAAACAGCTATTCCATACTTTTTGTCGAAAGTCTTATAAAAATTGGAACAGCAGTTTTCTTTTACGTTTTCAGAGTTGGTCTCATAGTAAAAGTTGTTCAAAATTTGCCATAGATGTCACCGCTTAAGGCTCCGACGCCGGTAGACAAACACATTGTATACAAGAGAGCTAACTTAAATTGTGTTAAGAAAAATCCGGAATAACACATCTCTCACTGTATTATATCCAACACTTTACATTTGGCAGGGTGAAGTATCTTCTTCACGAAGTGAAGAGAAAAGAAACCAAGTTGATGAGCAAGTAGGATTCCGGAAAAAGAAGTCAATAAATGTTGCAATCTATAACTTGATTAAGACTATTATGGCAGGAAGGGAAAAAATGTTCCGGTTTACGCTTTGTAGGTATATGGACCTTACTAAAGCGTTTGATTACGTTGATCACGGTATATTGATTTGTGAACTGGATGCATATGGAATCAGAGGTAATGTACTGAGGTTAATTGCTTCTTATCTCCAAAATATGTACCAAAAAACTCAAATAACCAGGATCTGTCCGTATACAAAAGTGTACATCTTCTGCGGGCCAGATCAAATATGGAGTCCCGCAGGGTAGTGTTCTTGGGCCTTTACTATTTATTATATACATTAATAATTTACCTCAATCTATTGACCACCATATAGTTTTCTTCCCTGATGACAGCACTGCCATTTTCGTGGGTAATAAAAATAAACCACTTGAACCAGAAATCAATTTGGCTTTAAATAATATGGTGCAATGGTTGATATTAAATAATTTATTATTAAATTTTGACAAAACTAATATAATGACATTCAATAAATATATTAAATTGACATCTAAAATTATTTAGCCTTCCTACTGTTATTGTGTCGAATAAATTAGTGTCTCCAGTTAAAAAAGACATAACTCGAGTGCCCTTTTGTTTTTATTGCATCATTGTAATCAACGTGTCGTGTTACATAACACATCAAAGGGACATACTTAACTCTAAGAGAACCCTAACCTACTTTTCCAATTACATCAAAGTCTTTACTTGTCGTTCGAAAGGGCACATCGAAAGTTATCACGTCAAAGTTAATAGGCACAACTACAATAAATCCAAAAATACTATAAGACAAAATGGCATAGCTCGTGTTAGCTGACTGTATGTTTAAAGAAAATGGGAATAAATGCAATTAATGTATTTTGTAATCATGTCTAAAGGGATCAAAATGGCACACGAAATAGTTTGCTATAATGGCTCCATGACAAATTTTGATGAAATTCATTTAGTTTTTTACAATTTAAATGGAAATTAGGGCTTTCGAATACCGGATTTTTTTAAATATCAGTACTACTACCGAATGTTTTTTTCTAAATACCGGGATACTGGGATACCGGTATTGAAAAAAAGAAACCTTATTTTTTCAGACTTCTAATTTTATTCTTTTTTGGAAGTACGTATTAAGAAGGTAAAATTAATAAACAAAGTTTTAATATCATATCATTATATTATTTACATGTAGGTACAATTATCTTTTTTTATAACAATAGGTCATATTCATTATATTAAATGTCAGCAGTCTATTTTTACAATAAAAATTATAAATATCACATTTATTATTATGGAAGTTCCCAAAACTTGTCTAACAACATTTCTGTAAGTAATAAGAATCTCAACGATATTTGGGTTTTAACATCTAAGATAGAAAAATGACAGTGAAAATAAAAACTTTTACATACTCCGTAATTGACACATAATAGGTAGGTATCTAGCCAACAAAAGATATCTTAATAATAAAATTTTTATACCTGTTTACTTTGGTTAACATTTACAAAAAAATAAACATAATAAAATATCTAGTGATTAATAAAGGCTTTAATTACAATTTTATTGTCACATCAAGCACGATATCATTGGGCTGCGACTTTTTCTTCCTAAAACTGCGTTCTAAGGAAATAAAGCGCATTTAGGCGTTTATCAGTTTCGACGTATCCGACGTTTCGGCCGAGTTGCATCGACCGTGGTCACGGGTAGACTCAGTAGTATAAAATAATAATGTGTTCAAATCGCGTAAGTTTAAAAACAACGGAAGTATACAACTTAATATCATTCTGTCCATATTTCAAGCATTTTCCTGTTGTCGTTATTAATATCAAGCAAAAAATAATGTTTCTTGTATGGGAGCCCCCCTTAAATATTTATTTTATTTTTATTTAATTATTTATTTTTGAAGTAATTAACTAAATATTCTGTGAATATTTCAAGCATCTACCGGTCACCGTTATTAATATCGATCGAAAAACGGCTAAAAATTCACGTTTGTTGTATGGGAGCCACCCTTAAATATTTATTTATTTCTGTTTTTAGTATTTGTTGTTATAGCGGCAACAGAAATACATCATCTGTGACAATTTCAACGTTCTAACTATAACCGTTCATGAGACACAGCCTGGAGACAGACAGACGGACAGCGGAGTATTAGTAATAACGGAACCCGTTTTTAACCTTTGGGTACGGAACCCTAAAAAGCATTATTTTAAAAATATCTTTATTCATAAATACAAAATTCTACTCCATATGTTAATATTTAATGGGGTACAGTTCTTCCCAAACTTTCATGCGGTCCTCCTTCATATTTTCCTCCACGGTGAGCTTGTCCCCAACTCGCAGGAATTTGCGGGAAGTGGCCGACATGGCGGGCCACGAGAGGGCGCCCAGCTCCGCGCTCGCGCCTTTGGGGTTCGGGTCTCTGCAAGGGAAAATTATATTCATACTCATTTATTGATAACAATAGTTAGGTTCATGTCAAAAAATTTGCATGCTCGGAGTCTCTCTGCGAGATCGAATCAGGTTTAAAAAGATACGTGGAAGAAATGGTTTTAATTTTTATAGTGCACTATAAAATTAAAATCATTTCTTCTACGTTTCTAGCTTTTGTACGCTAGCGTTGTACACATTCATTTGCATTCTTTTCAATGCTTACAGCAAAATTTACAATAAAAAGTACAAACTAGTTAATATTTTTTTCTACTAATTCTTGAATTAATGACTAACAAAATGGGAAAAGCTTAAGCAACGCAATACATATTTTACTAAAATATTTGTACTGATTTATTGATTGATTGATGTGGGTGTAGCACGCTTACCTGCTAGTCAAGCAGGCGACCACGAAAAGCCACGAAAAGAACTCATTTCGACATGTGAAAAAGTGACAGATATATACTTTGCCATAACACTGTCTTGTTCTTACACTACAAAAGAAATAATACGTGGCGCGCATACTAGCCCAGCTGGAATATACCTACCTATTTACTCGACATTTGAAGACACCTATGTTGTACTTTAGCGAAAAACAGGCTCAGTTAAAGCGTTCCACATTCTGATTGTTCGAATGATAATTCGAAACGCTTGGTTCTAACGCATGGAATTTCCACCTTAAACATCAACTTGGTATTATATTTGTTTGTTTTCATATTGAAGACCAAAAAATAGTGGCACTTTAGTTCTAGCCGTACGATAGAAGAAATAGGTGGTTACATTATAGTTAAGTATAGATGGCGCTGTAAGTAGGTAACAGAGTTTAGTAATATCTTACCCATGTTTAGCGAAGTTGTAGAACAGCGTAATCATTTGGTGGACAACCCTGTAGTCAGGGTTGGTGTCGTTTGGTAAATATCTTACCCGTGCTAAGCGATGTTGTAGAAGGGCGTAGTCATTTGGTCGACGACCCTGTAGTCAGGGTTGGCGTCGTTTGGTAAATATCTTACCCGTGCTTAGGGAAGTTGTAGAACAGCGTAGTCATTTGGTCGATGACTCTAAGAGTCAGGGTGGGTGTCGTTTGGTAAATATCTTACCCGTGTTTAGCGAAGTTGTAGAACAGCGTAGTCATTTGGTCGACAACCCTGGAGTCAGGGTTGGTGTCGTTTGCTTCGATCGTCGGGTACCGGTACGAGAGGGTGAACAAGTAGATCAGGTCGTCGTGATGGGCAGCGCCTGAAAGAAAATCCTGCTTCAATTTCACAATTCATAAAACTACTAGTTCTCCGAACAGTAGACATCACGAACGCAGCTCTTTAACTTAATCTTCTTATACACGTCGAACTCCATCTTAATCGCTCTTAATCGATTTGATTCACACTCGCAACTTTTGTTAGAGTTTTTTTAAAGAAAATGCCGGAGATTAGGAGGGAGAGGGGGGTTTTAATGAATGGAAACTAATGAAAAATCGCCGACGACAAAAAAAACATTAATATAATTATGTATAGAGCTAATGTAGGTAGGTACTTAGTACACTTCGTACAGTACAAGTTTCCTTGAGTTTCGTTCTGGTACAGAACAATCAATATCTGGATTGATGAAAGCAAAATCGTCGAGTTAAAGCGAAGACCTCTTTCACTTCGTTCACTCGGTCAATAAGATATGTGTATGTACCTGTCGGTTTGTTGGTCTGCGGATCCTCGTAGTGGCTGTGTTGTCCGATGTAGCTGAACTCGTAGTACCACACCGGGTGTGCGGAGTAACGACACATCAGGTTGGCCAGCCTGCGGTATGAACAAAATATTATTTATCAGATTCTATACAGAATCATAGGTTTAAAACTCAAAACCTTTTAAGGGCGGGTCTAGTACATCTAGACAAACAACTTCTGTTCTAACCCTTCTGAAATTTCGCAAAAAAAATCGCTTTTCCATACATTTTGCCGCGCGTTGACGAACTTTTTGAATGAAAAAGCTAATTATCTCTTTGTGAATTTCCAAAAGTCCTAAAATAAAAGTTGTTTGTCGAGATGTAGGTAGCTAGACTCGCTTTTAAAAAGTTGTGCGTTTAATACCTATGACCCTGATAGGTACATAAGTTTAAAATAAAGATGGTGTCAATTAATTTAGGATAAATCAATAGTATTTCACTTTTGTTTCCTCATATTTTGTGTACCTACTCCAAACCTAATAAAAAATCAGCCTACAGTTTTCTCAATTCTTTGAGAAAACTTTCTTACCCAGCAGTATCATAGGTGTATCAAGAAGGGTGATTGAGACGTATCAACCACGCTGGCCTAGTGTGGGTTGATGGATTCACATACACCATTGAATTTTATCTATGCCTATATGCTGTATATGTATGCCGGTTTTCTCACGATATTTTCCTTTACCGAAAAGCCTTTGATGTAAAAAACTGTAATCACCCCCACAACAATACCCCTTCCCCCCTCCAATCAAAACTCGCCGACGACAATAAGTACACAAATTTGGATACCAAGGGGAATAGCTTGGGTATAGGTGTACTACCCAATTTTGTTAAGATTCGTTGACAAGTGCGGCCTGTTGAAGAAAATCAACATTCAGACAGACGGACACAAAATCGAGTAAAAAAGAAATTCTCTTTCACATCGTTCACTTGGTCAATTGTCATAAATATGCCTTACCTGTGGACTCCGAATCCAATGACGGCGTCTCCGTACAGCTTGCCGAGTCCCCTAGCGCTTTCCTCATCATTTTTCAACGGCTTCCCTGCGAGGTAGAACTGGCGGAGCCGGTCAGTTTGAGCTGAGGAGTTTTCCCGAGGAAGGTCGAAGGAGATGGGCGCTACGCGGGGCCATTCGTTGTTCATCATTGTGCGGAGGGTCTCGTTTCTTAGAACAGCTGGAATTAATTCAGAAATTTGTACAAAGTTATCCAGAACTGCGGCCGTATTGTGTATGCATTCTGATGTTCGGTTTCGCGTTTATTTATTTATTTCTTATTTGCACAATGTAGTGTACATAACAATGTTAAAACCAATTGTAGTACAAAACATAGACCCTGTTAGGGCGCTGCAAGAGAACAATACTCTTAATTACTTATTACTATTTATGCTAAGTATAACAGTGTGTATTAACTTATTATATTACTGTACTACGAGTAAGTTTATTATAATTATAATTATTTGTTTTACAACTCACGGGTTGCCCCGGATCTTTGAAGGGCATTGATGGGGCCGAAACCAACACCAAGAGGCCCTTTTACAATTATTAAGTAAAAAAATACAGTTTTTGGGTGATTTGGAAGAGGGAAACTATTGTAAAGACGGTGAATAGGTACTTCTTGGGCTATTTTAATGAATTATTACGGGATTATAAGCTGGTCTATGGAATGAGGTGCGGCACCCGCCAAGTAATGCCTCATTTCAAAATATTTAGGCGGGTGGTGACTTGCCATCCACTAAATGGGCCCCCCATAAAGGCTACCGTAAGTTGGCGCCGGAGGGGCAACATTGGTATGGACGGCTGTCGGGTGTCGAGAGGTGTGCTGCGCTTTCACTAGACGCTACTCGCGGCGTTATGCCCTTTAACACTTCCACTCTGGAGCTTAGGTTCTTAGCTCTTGCGGTTTCCACTCCAAGCCGGCCGGCTAAGGCAAGAGAGGAGTCAGGGGTCTCATTTAGCCCCAGGGAATCAGGGTTCGCGGTGTCGCCACTCACCGACGGCTTAATTATAATTATTAATTATAATTATTATTATTTGATAAGTTATGAATATTATATACACATAATATGTTTTAATTATTTACTACCATTGATCTTCCGTAAAGTCTTGAATTGAGTAGTACGCTTTCTCTAAAAACTTTGTTTTAAATTTATTTTTAAAAGCAATATCTTTGACAATATTTTTCAGGTTATCAGGAATCTAGTTAGTCTTGATATGGTTATCTGTTCACCTCGTGAGCAGACGAACCACTCGAGAAATTCTCGACCCCGTTGATCGTCAGTCCTCCGTTTTCAAAAATAAAAGCAGTTAAGAACTGAAACGACTATAACTTATCGAGTTATTGTACTGTACTATACCAGTCTTTAATAGTCTACTGCTGAACATAGGCCAACCCACGAAGATTGATTGCTCATGCTGGTCCAAATTGGTGGCTTGACACACAACTTACTGAAAGCCTGCCAGAAAAACTCGTCTTCAGTTTGACTGATTATGTAAGGCACTTCGTGCATTTTCTTCTGCTGGATGGCATCGAGAGGCTCCAGCGTGAGGTATCGCTCCTGGCCGAAGTCGGGCTCCACCACGGGCCACCAGATGGCGGTCGGGTCGAAACCAAATTCCTGGAAGATAACACAGTTTGCGTTAAAGCATTTTGTGACATTAATTAATATTCTAAACCCAAATAAATTATTTTAAGGTACAACTTTTTAAATACAAGCTTTTGAGATCCTGGATAGCATGTAGCAGCAGAGTGTTAGGCAAGACGAGCCAAACACGACGAATCTATCTTGTTTAGTACAAAAGTTTCAATGGCCATCTTTCACCATCATAAGACCAGCTCCATGGTACCATATTATTGCATTGTCATGCGATATACATATGCATGCAAAATTTCAGCACAGTCGAAAACCGAGAAGTTGCAAGATTTCACCAGAACTTAATTAAATACATAAAAAATAAATAATATTCATTTATTTCAGGCATGTAGGGCCCATATTGACAGAAAATAAAATCACAAAATTATACATAAGTCATCATAACAAAATTCAAATAATAAAATAATAGTCATTCAATGTCAATAATAGTCAACAATAACATAAAATACCTAATTATAAAATCAAGGCATATGTAATCACTTATATGTACCTTTTCTTAGGCACTGGTACTGCAACGTCTGTTGGAGCAATGCCGAAGAAAAGGACAGTCCCATCTAGTAGCTATCATCGCCAGGACAGCGTTGGAGCTGGCCCGTACTCTACGCACCAGGGAAGCGGCTCGCTTGCGCATGGTCGCGTGGAAGCAGTCGGTTCACGCTTCCGCGAACATGCCCGAGGCGCTGCAGAACTGGGGCAGCCCCATCACCGCCCTGAACGCGTTATACTGGACGCGGAGGGCGCTGTAACACTTATCTGTGTAATTAGCCCACAGACTGCTTGAGCATCGTACGAACCTGCGAGCTATCATATTTGCTCTGACGGACAGAGCCCTCCGCTCCCGTTCCATGTCTACATGATCCCTGAGTTCAGTCGTAACAATATGTGCTAGGTATTTAAATTGATCCACCCTATCTAGGGGAACACCGTCTATTAGCACGGGTGGAATGCTCTGAGGGCATCTCTCACAGATCTGCAACAATTCCCGTAGACCCCAAACCGACGCGCTCAGCAGTACCATGTCGTTTGCATAGCTAAAATTGTTGACACAAATACCGTCAATATGGCAGCCGACATGCTGACTGCTGAGCTCGACGGTCAGTCTATTGATGTACAGGTTAAACAGGGTCGGCGAGGTCAAGCCGCCCTGCTGAACTCCGCACTCTAGGTGGTACAACTCAGATATTGCCTCCGCCCACCGCATACTGTTACTCTGGTGTGTATACCAGTACTGGAAAATACCTACGAACTCCTGAGGCATATTTAAACTCTGTAGTTCCCTCCATAAAAGGTCACACGACACCAGGTCAAAGGCACTGGATAAGTCGAGGAAGCACGCAAAAACGGGAGTTTTCCGGTCTGTATAGTACCTGACGGTGTTCTTAAGGCACAGTATCGCCCTTTCAGTGGACAGCCGAGAACAAAACCCGAACTGGTTACATAGGTACATCCATTGCAAGTTAAATAAAAGCTTATGATGACACGAAGACTGATGCATGGATGGATAGTTGTCTAATAAAGTGTTATTGTTAGTTTAAAGGTTCGTAAATGTACAAAACTATAATTCGCGCTGCACCGCAAGTAGTCAAGCAAGCGGTGCGGTCTTGTGCTTTAGTGAGTTAAAAAACTGTGGCCCTAGTTGCCCTCTAGCGATAATAAAATGAAGCTTAGTTGTAATTCTTACATAAAATCCGCGCCAGTCGCCGAGTTCCTGCACAGTCTTGGTTTTGAGGCAGTTGACGATAACTGTGCTGTTGTCGGACGGGCAGTTGAGTAGTTGCGCCTGTTTGACCGCTAGGTGGCGTTGGTGGGTAGGCGTGGGAGCTTTGGACACTGGAGACGCGCTCATTGAGATTGCACGGTGGAACAAACCTGAAAAATATTTTAGATGTTTGAGAATATATCCTTAAAAAGTAGAAAATAAATGCTTTCATGCTATTCGGTTTTATACTGTCATATAGCTGAAAGAGTATTTCTTTAGGTATTTATGGAGGATCCTGAACCATTTAAATTTGCTAATCCACTGGGCAATGTCAGTAACAGTAACCAACTTGCAGCGCCATCTGTCGCGCCGGCAGCGAATTAACGCTCATCGCAGCCAATTACGCACCAAAGTCTGCATCGCGCAAGCGATATATTCTGTGTATTATCTGCGCAATATCAGACAGCTGTCCCCGGCCGTAACGCCTTTTTACCTTTAGTCATGGGCGAGATCATATGTAGCATAACGCTGATGGAGCCCGCGCTGCAGCCGCTAATAGTAACTAGGTTGGGGTCTCCACCAAAGGCCGCGATGTTGCGCTGCACCCAGCGGAGCGCGGCCACCTGGTCCTTCATCCCGTTGTTCCCGGGGGCTAGCTGGTCACCCGTGCTCAGAAATCCTGCGGACCAAACATCACTCTTAAACTGACTGAGAAATGGGCAAACGCGAATGGACTAAAAAAACAACGGGTTGCACTCCGGGAGTGCTGGCCGAAGTGAATATTTGAACATTAACTTTGTGTATTTTTGAATATTTTGGAATGGTAAGGTAATAATTTCGCACGAATTGCTGTGTTCAGATGTATAAAAATATTATCATTTAAGTGGTAAAATACAATATCACACACGCACAGTCGCGCAAGACAGCAGGAGCAGGTTTCACTGTAAGGTAGGAACAGAGGAGGATATTACTTGCTCTCTCTCTCTCTCTCCGTCTTACGAATTTTCTATCAGGTCACGTGTCCTGACGTGAGTGTAATATTTTTCACCCATCTCAAATAGAGCACAACGCCGCTAAAGAAATTTTCACTTCAAAAATCTTATTTTATATTATATTTTTGAATACTTTTGGTTTTATTTCAAAAATAAAACACCGAAAATGAATATGAAATGAAAATTATAATTCAACAAAAATAATCAAAAAGTTAAACAATATGACAGCGATTCGACACAATTTAACGAAAGAGAAATGAAATATCGGACGATGTTTCCACGACGGTGGCTCGAGGCAAAGTGTCGGTGCGGCGTTTGCGCACCGCCTTTTATATCATTCGCCGGCTGGTACTCCTCTACCTTCCAACAATATCTTAACTTCGGTACGTAGTATTATTATATCTTCTTTGCCTTCGATAAGAAAGGGTCATAACTTATCAGTAAATTTTTTAAAAAAAGTACGTACGACAAATAACATGATATTGTTATGAAAATAAATTAAATATGTCTAAATATATTAATGCAATTTTTATATACGATTGCTGTTGTTCAGTAATTTGAGTATTAATTCTGTCCACCTTGTGAGTGTGAACGAAGTCTCCATTTGATTTAATAGTCATCCAATCTCATAGAGACAATCCGAGCATAGCCCGCTCCATAACTAGTTGGGCTTCTTTTAAACCCACATTGTAAGACCACGTTTGTGTTATAAGTGGTACTGGTAACGCCAACTGGTTGGACACCTTCGACTTGAGGCACTGAGGTATGTCGGACGCTGCCCAATTAAAAGCCATGGGACTTACCGAGCGCGCTGAGCCGGTAGTTGATAGTGACTAAGACAACATCTTTGTCCATTAAATAATGGGGACCGGCAACGTCGCTGCGACCACTGAAGGCGTAGAATCCACCCGCATGGATGTAGAATATTACTGGTAGAAGTTTCTTACTGTGGAAAAAAATCATAGTTAAAAGGTAAGTGTAGAGTTTTTTATATTGTGTTAGAGCTATACAACAATCATCATTGACCGAGCAAACGCAGTGAGAAAGGTCATCGCTTCAAGACAATTTTGCTATCGTGTGTCCGGATGTTGATATTTCTCTATAAGTAGCATTATTGACAAATTTCAACGAAACTTGATACACAGGTTCGACATATTAATTTTTTTTTGTCGTCAGTAAATTTTGATAAGTTATTTCCTTTAAAAAGGAGGGCAAACTGCGCTATTTATCGGCCGATTTTGATAATATTTTCTAATATTTGATAAAATTTTTGATTTGATAACTAGATTTGCGAGTATGAATCAAATCGATTGAGAGCGAGAATAGACTTATGAAAATCCAGTTAAAGTGTGTGTTCGCGTGATCTACTGTTCGGAGAACTCAAATCAAAATAAAAAATACAACAATTGACGTTCCAAAATCAGTAGGTACATTATTTGTCATAAGCGCTATTCCCTGAACTAGGTATACTCAAGCACCTGTCTTGAAGAATAGGCCCGCCTATTATTAATATAATTATAATTATACGTTGTATGTGTGAGTCACCCTCACCTGTTAATTTCTGGCGTGTACACGTTGATAGTGAGGCAGTCTTCGCTAACGAAGTATTCTTTAGGCGCGATCAACGGGCACGCCGGGCCCTCTTGCGACGCGTCCACCTCACCCGAATACTGCAGGATGGGCTTGGGAGGCTGCAAAAGTACACAATAGGTAAAAATATAAACGGCCCGATTTAGTGGTGTGGCGTCAATCGTTTTTTTCAATATTTGAGAAAAATATAATCTTTTTTCAACTAAATAGGCACTACAAATTGTTTGCTAGGTAATGTTTATTTGTTGAAATTGTTTTCGAAATCCAATTGGGGCTATTGTGGAGGCCCCTGGCATTTGCCCTAGTTAGTTCTCGAACTTAAGTTTTTCATTGGGTATTACAGCGTAGCGGGCAACTGGGTTGCCGCTAGAGAGCGCTGGAATGTCGCTAGGAGGCACCCAGTTGCCGCTTAGCGCTGGGCTGTGGACATTGAGACTTTTGCGGCCGTCATTATCAACACCACCGTCTCTATTACTAGTTCCCTAAAGTTCTTGATTACCTGAAACCTAAGTCAAAAAAGATAATATACTACCCTAAGATTTCTAGTGGGCGACTCAGCGTACCGGATGCCACGGTAGTCTTGGAAGCGACGCCCGCGCCGGATGCTCATTGATGAGCTTCGGATGACGCCCGATGGAGAGCGGGCCGCATGGTTCCCGCTAGGGGGCGCTAGATTGCCACTAGGGGGTGCTAGGTTGGCGCCAGGGGGCGCTATACTGGCCTGTTTTGGGATGGTCACTACCCACACCACCGTCTCTATTACTAGTTCCCTAAGGTTCATGATTACCTGGAACCTGAGCTCCCCAGTGGGCGACTCAGCGTACCGGATGCCGCGGTAGGCTTGGAAGCGACGCCCGCGCCGGCTGCTCATCCATGAGCCTCGGAAGACCCCCGACGGTGAGCGAGCAACTGGGTTCCCGCTAAGGGCCACTGGGTTGCCGCTAGGGGGCGCTGGACTGGACGCCGCTGCAGCTGCAAAAGCCAATGTCATTTTATTATTAGACATTTTTATTTTACACTTCACAGCTACACAGATAATAGGAAATTATAATACAATAATTCGTTAGGTACCTACTTTGCAAAGTGCAGGGATTTATTAATTTGTTCACTTATAGGTGTAGGTATATACTGATGTGCTTAGTGCTAACCTATATCAGGCAGTGTTGAATAGTATCTTTCTGTCAATGCCATTTTTTCCTTCTGTATCCGAAAATCCAGTTTGTGTTAATAGTTTTTATAGAGGTTTAATTATAGGATTATTTGCTTGCGCTAGATGTACAGGGTTATTCGTAATGAATTAGCATCCTTTTAGGGGTTTATTGTGTAGTGCATAAAAATAACAACTTTGGTTCTAGGTACACCTTTTACTTATTCTCAAAAAAGCTGTTCCATAGAGAAATATCGTTATGGATCAGCTGATTTTTTTTTAGTTTTGACATAAGTCGCAGAGCAGAAGTTGTTAGATTTGATGTACAGACAAAGCCCCTAAAAGGATGCTAATTGATTAGAAATAACCCTGTACAGGCATTTTATTCTAAACTTATCTAACACCTAACATGATTACAAATTATAATATCTACGTTGAATGAGAGTTACATTGAAAATAAATCAAACTAACTTCACAAAATTACCTATTACACCGATTTCATGTTTGAACTGTGCGACCAGTTCGGCTTTGTGTTCTGATTGCGTAGTTATTTTACTAGGACCTGATATAATACCTACCTGGAATTATATGTATTTGCTATGAGGCAATCTAATTGGCCTATTATTAATAAAACAGAAAACCGCGTAAGCAAATGTTCAGCTTGACAATGTCTCCGACTTATGTCGGGGGAAGTGCAAGAGGAACAACAAAAAAATGTATTTGGACCAAACAAGACACAAAATTTTTTGCTATATATAATATATTTATAAATATATATGTCATAACCATATTTATAAATATATTTTAACTATAGGACTGATGACCGATGGGGTTGAAAAATTCTCGAGTGGAGACCGCGTACCGGCAAGCGCAGCGTAGGGCGTCCACCTACAAGGTGGACGGATGACCTCATTAGGATCGCGCTGGATGCAAGCCGCTATCAACCGGTCTTTTTGTAATTCATTAGGGAGGCCTATGTCCAGCAGTGGACGTCCTATGGCTGAAATGATGATGATAAGGATGAATGATAAGACATTTGTACCTATATCAAAAATATGTAAATTTATATGATTAGTTGTGCCATTTTTTGCCGAAAAATAATTGAAGACCTATCTACGTCGATTCGATGAAGGTTACAAAAAGATCTTGCAAAATCATCCCAGACTACATATGTGCGATAGCTCAAAAAGCGTTAAAATATTCACAAAAATAAACAACAGCATTTAATACTTAATTACCTATTAATTTAGAATGTCATATTTCCTGATTGATTTTTGTACAAGGTGCCGCCATCACGCCGCCATATTTTACTAGCATTATCAAAAGATAATAAAATATACCTTACCGAATTTACTTAATACTCTCCGACTCTCCATTTAAAGGAATTTCATATTAAGTTAATGAATATGAAATTCCTTTAAATGGAGATGGTTCAGATGGTTATTAAAGAAAATAATAGGAAAATTATTTTCCAAAACAAATAAAGCAGCCAATTAAATACTGTAGGTAATTGCTTACCTAAGCAAGATATATTTTTGTATAATTAAAATTTACTCATACGTTTTTTTAATTGTGACATTGAACCTAATTTTGACATTGTACCTATCTGCTATTTTTTATTTATTTGACATTTTATAATTATTTTATTGACATTGTAAGTATGAATAATATTTTTGACTCATGTTTATTACACAATACAATTGTAAATTTAATCTTATTTTTTGATTTAGTTTTGTATATTTTTTTTTCATTTTTTGCTGTTCATTATTTATTTTTAATTTTCATTTTGCGAGGCAAATGATGGGCGAAAGTTATCTAAATGATTCAAGTCGTTTTTACAACGAGAAATAAATACATTTGCATTTTGCTTTATCTCTACAATTGCCTAGAGTTCGGTCTTTAATTCAATTCTCCTATTACCTAACTAAATTATTTACATGTTTACCATAAATTATATCCAAATTAATTTAAAAAAATCTTTCTCCTTAAATATATTTCTTCTTAATAGTTAGGTATACAGAGTTATTTCTAATCAATTAGCATCGTTCGAGGGGCTTATTCTGTACATCGAAACTAACAACTTTTGTTCTACGACTTTCGTCAAAACTATAAAAAAGAATCAGCTGTTTTTGTCGCGGGTGAACTAAATTTTTCTATGGAACAACAAAAAATTTTTTTGAGTTTTGACGAAAGTCGTAGAACAAAAGTTGTTAGTTTTGATGTACAGAATAAGCTCCCAGAAGGATGCTAATTGATTAGAAATAACCCTGTATAGGTATAAATTACACTTCACGTTGTTTGAACGCAATGGACTCATAAACTACTCAACCTACTTATTTTAGGTAACTAAAGTTTACACACAGGATATATTGAGAGATAGGTTAGTTTATATCTCAATTTATAATCGTAAGTGTTTATTATACCTACTACTAAAATCAGTCCGTACCGGGGAGACGCCGGGATAGGCAGTTAGTAAATAAATAAAATTTCACCTGCAAGACTCGTCCCCTTGACCTCATGACCGTGACTATGACTGTGGTCATGACTGTGATCATGACTGTGGTCATGGCTATGGTCATGACCGTAGCCGCACACTAGGGCCACCAACGCACACACAAACACCACTTTAACCCACATCTTGGCGGGTAAAGATACACTGAGTCAGTCTTCTGTACTCGCGACCTTATATGAACGACGGATGGGTGTTTCTGCAACAGCAACAAAGGTTAATTTAACCACAAAATAATACGTACCTAGTACTTATGTACGTAGTATGTATAATCGTGTAAACAGTAGGTAGTAGGTACCTTTGGCTCTTATATAGAGTCAAAAGCCCAATTAGCCTCAAAAAAACTTGGTGTTCTCTCTAAGGTGAGACGGTATTTCACACCTGAGCAACTGCTTAGTCTTTATAAAGCGCAAGTCAGGTCTTGCATGGAATACTGCTCTCACCTTTGGGATGGCTCTGCCAAATACCAGTTGGAGGCTTTGGAGTCCATTGAAAGGCGAGCCAGGAGGCTGATAGGCAACAAAACCTTGACCTTGAGTCGAAGCTGCAAAGTCTCGAGCATCGACGTAGGGTGGCGTGTCTGTCTGTCTACTATCGGATACACTTCGGTGAGTGCGCCCAGGAGTTGCACAACCTCGTCCCACCTGCCCCTTTCTATCGTACGGCTAGACAAACGCGACCAAAGCGCCACCCTTTTATAGTGGACATCCCACGCGTTAGAACCAAGCGTTTTGAGTCCACATCCCTCATACGAACTGCCAGAATGTGGAACGCTTTGCCTGAGTCTGTCTTTCCGTTAAATTACAATGTAGGTGTCTTCAAATCTCGAGTAAATAGGTATCTTCTAGGTAAGCGTGCTACATCCTAGACCGCATATCTGCTTAACATCAGGCAGTGTGTAGTCAAACGCAAAACTATTTAAAATAAAAAAAAACCCTAGAGCTAGTAAGAACAAACTAATCCAACAATTTATTTATTGACCGAGTGAACGACACTTCGTTCACGATTTTACTTTCACTTCACTAAGCTTTAGTTTAGCCGGACCGGATGTTGATTTTTCTCTATAGGTCGCATTTTTCAACTAATCTCGACGAAATTTTAATGTAGAATAGGGCTACAATATGGCAACCAACCCGCCTGATGGAAAGCGAAGTTGTAGCCGAAGATGGAGTATGTAGACCTAGAAGATACCTATTCACTCTTGACTTGAAGATATCCAAATTGTAATTGCACTTAG
Organism: Hypomecis punctinalis; assembly: GCA_949316475.1. NCBI lineage: Eukaryota > Metazoa > Arthropoda > Insecta > Lepidoptera > Geometridae > Hypomecis > Hypomecis punctinalis. The sequence goes on from OX438817.1 coordinate 20,470,947, forward strand.
TGGATATAATTATTTCGACCAAACTTAAAAAAACATTTCAAAAACTATAACTATTAAAATTAAAATAAAACTAATACTAAAATAAAACTAATCTAAAAGACCCGGGGCAGAGGGTAACGTGGCCAGAATGCTGGCGGCGTTGCCTCGTTGAATTGCTATACTTACTTATTTTTTGACCAAAATAGATGCCAGCATTCTGGTCACGTGTCACCTCTACCAGTCGCCTAGCCAGATCTTTATATAAAAGGTGAGCGTCCGGCCCCCACGCACCTAAAGTCACAACCCCAAACGGCACAAAATGGTACATTCTGTCCAACGACTCATATTTGTGCCGTTTGAGGTTTTCAGCTTTAGCTGCAGCAACGCCAGCCTTCTCTGTTGTGCAAGGAATTGCCTATATGTATTGTATACCTACTGCACTTAGTAGGTATACAATACATATAGGCCGAATCATACAAGTTGGCGGATGTGAAGTTAGCTACAAGCTGCGCAATATCTAATCCTGACAGAAGCTTAGCGGTGCTGCGCGTTGATTGGGCTTCGCGCTGGTTGTAGCTACGAGTAACTTCACATCCGCCGACTACAAAGTTCATGTTTAAAGGATTTTGTTGTTTAAACTTTCGCGATTTGAACACATTATTATTATATACTACGGGACTAATCGCGCACTAAAATTACGAGATAAATAAATACCTCATCATCCCCACGTTTCGGCCGAGTTGCATCGACCGTGGTCACGGGTAGACTGAGTCTAATCGCGCACTAAAATTACGAGATAAAAAAATATCTCTTCACGGACCTTGGTGACCACGGTCGATGCAACTCGGCCGAAATGTCGGGATGAAGAGGTATTTATTTATCTCGTAATTTTGGTGCGCGATTAGTCCCATATTATATAATAATGATGATTTTTTTGTCGTCTAAAGGGGGGATTTATTAGACGATTTCGATAAAATATTTGTAAAACTCGTTTAGTATTTATATCCTAACAACATTGGCAAATATAAACCAAATTAGTCGAGAGCGAGTCGAGATATAGGCTTCTGAAGATTTGATTAAATAACTGTATTCGCGAGGTCTACTGTTCGGAGATCTACTAGTACGTGTAGGCTGAATTAAACTTATTGGCCTTTGTGAATACGAGGCAGGTCCTTACATATTATACTTATTACTTAAACTTAAAAGTATTTGCTTATAGGCGCCGTTGAAAATGCGGTCTATAATAAATATATTATTAATCGGTTGTAAATATTTCATTGCAGAATCTCCCTCCATAACCTACCAATAATAAAGATATTTATAAGGCGGTCTCCATCTCAAAACGGCTCAGTATTGTCCTCACAAGGAAAATGGATACACTCGTACGTGTTTATGTGTGTGCGCTATTGTGCGTGTGTGTGTGGACAGCCAGTGGGGAATACCATGCGCCGGCGCAACCAGGTAAATAGGTCTTGTTATTGTTATAAATTGTAATGTTATTGTCTTGATTTGAGGAAAACCGCGGTCTAGGAAGACGGAGGAAAACTTCCGAGGTCTGTGATTCAGACCTCATAGCCCGGGAGGTAGGCGCAAAAAAATGCAAGTATTGTATTTCCTAAAAGACGAATTACTTTCCCATGTTGGTGTACAACAATACCCCGGAGTCATTCAGGTGGGTTCCTTAGAGTATCGTGGAATTTATTCAGACGAATCCCCATCATCATCATCGACATGTGGATTTAAAAAAAATCTATGAAATTAGTATTTTACAACTACTTCTAAAAGCTGAATATTAGTTTACGAGTAAAAAATAATTAAAAATAGGTTTATCGACAGTCAGAACCTGAAAACTATAACAAGGCCTGTTGTTTTTACTTTCGCGATTTGAATACATTATTATTATATAATCGTAATTTTCGTAATTTTAGTGCGCGTTTAGTCCCGTAGTATATAATAATAATGTAACAAGGCCTGTCAGTCAAGAATTAAAGTGGTGCATTTTGCAACTACTTTCTAAAATAAATAAAAAATAGTGCGTCAGTCAGTTTTGTAACAGGGGCTGTCTGTCAACCATTAAAAATACGCGTTACCATTAGGCTGCGCGCAAATGTAATTTGTAATGCTATTAAGTCCTGTATGGAGACATACATACTTACTTTTTACAACGGTAACGTCCACATTATTATTATTATTCAGAGCAAAATCGAACCAAGATGATATAGACATAATTTAAAAGTTTGTTTTATGGGCTTCCCAAAAATATTTAATTTAGATTTTTTCACCGCTCCATTTTTTTTAAATGTGAAAAATAAACTAGAGTTAAACTACCTATTGAGCCAAATATATTTATTTATCTTAATAAATTCAAAATTAATTTTTAAAAAATCGGAGGGCTTTTCTTTGTTTTTAACTGTTGTAATAGACTCAGAAAAATATGAACTTTCTCGAAACGTAACGAGTGTTGTGGTTAGAATTTTTGATTATTATTATACCAGCCTCCATACATTTTGTGGACATGTCCTTTAAATGGATCTCCACGCCAAATGCTAAGGAACTCAGCTCATTAACTGACTGACCCCAGAGGTATACGAGCATGTTGTTCACCACTAATGTAACGAAATACCAATTCAGCTTTTAAAAAGTACTCGCACTTTTTTGTGCTTACCTCCCGGGCTATTATCGTAGTGTCACTAGAAAATCCTTACAGACTCAGTGTGCAATGTTCATACCTATAAGCTTTGCCGTGACTCGGATGGATGACTCGCGGTACAATTCCGTGGCGACTGCGCGCAGCAGCAGATTACAGTGTCATCGCAAGATGACGGGTTTCTACATATTTCTATGAAATACATTCTAGCTGGTCGATATTATTGTTTACTGACATAGTGATAACTTATGACACAGAAACGTGGTCTCTCACTAAGTGACTTATAATTAAAATAAATAAAATAAAATACCTAGCCTTTATTTATATTGTGCCTTTATCTGAGCTCCAAATAGCTACGGAGAGGCCTATGCCCAGTCTCTCTCTGCGAGGTCAAACCAGAAATGAGGAAAACGGTAGAGCCAAAGTTACCGACATAACCCTACGCATTGGCAAGTTGAAATGGCAGTAACCAGGACTCAAAGCACGGAGAACTGATGGCCGATGAAGTCGAAAAGCTCTGGAGCGGAGACCATGTACACTATGTACAGGCAAGCTTAGCGTAGGACGTCCACCCAATAGGTGAACAGATAACTTACCTACTTACTAAGACGCACCTTGCGCAGGATCGCGTTGGATGCAGGCCGGTTCCAATCGGCCGTATTGGAAAGGACAATATGGTCATTAGGCCTATGTCCAGCAGTGGATATCATAAGGCTGATGGATTTCAATTTTGCATTCAGGTTTTTTATTTATCTTCAGCTTATTGTTTACTTTTATTGTATGAGTAAAATAAAATATATTCACTGAGTAGCCGTCGACATTATGTATTGTATGACATTCAAATTATGCAGAGTGATATTCTGAGTTATGTTTTGAAAACATTTCTGATAACATATCTGCTTATTCTGGTAGGTTTATTGTAATTGTAAGTAAGTTCGAACAGGCAGGGTGGCTCTATAGCCCTGGTGTCAGAGTTTTTAAACCGCCCGAAGGTCTCTGACATTGTAGGTACTTATTAATTTCGCTGACGATGACACGTTCAATAGACACGATGACTGGGTAAATAAATCAGTAATATAATTAGTCCGTAAGTTAGATAATCAAAAACTATTGGACACGTAAGTATTTTTTCTTTTGTCAATCAAACAACAAAATGACAAAGATAAACCTTGTCAAAGTTTGGGAGAGGGGGTCGTGACGTCACTTCTCTTACGTGCTTACAGAAGTCTTTACAATTGTATGGCACTTCTAACGTCACGTGGAACTTTGACGGTCTATATCTTCAACATTTTTTGTTTAATTGACGAAAGAAAAAGTACGTGTCTAATATTTTTTGACAGTCTGACGGATTAATTAATTTTACTTAATTTTCAGGGCCAGCGTCCCCGGAAGGTCCAGTGACTGTCTCCCCGGCGGGCCAGTTTCGTGGCTCGTGGATGCAGACGCGGCGCGGCCGACAGTTCGCAGCCTACCGTGGCATCAAGTACGCACACCCGCCTATAGGACCGCTTCGATTCCAGGTATCTTGCCATACCTCTATTCAAGTGATGCTTAAATGAATGTCATAAAAGACTTAGGATAATTGATTTTCCATCTGATTGTGAGAACTGTGCCGATCGATACTGTCATAATCCTACTCATAAGTTAGTAATTGATAAGTTGTACTCCGACATCGTGACTGCGTTATCACAAGCATCTGCGGAGGGGAGAGTAAGTGAGCGTAAACAGGTTAAAAACCGGTCTAAAAAAATCGTAGGATGGAATAAATACGTTAGTGAAAGCCATAGGGCGGCTAGGGCGAGTTTTCAGGATTGGTTACTGTATGGAAGCCCTAAAACTGGGGATATATACAGAAAAATGTGCGAAACTAGGAAAATATTTAAGTCACGTTTAAAGTGGTGCCAGAACCATCAAGAACAACTAAAAATGGACATGCTTGCTGCTAAGCACTGCGCTAAGGATTTTAGTGGTTTCTGGAAAAATACCAATAATCTGAAGACTCGGCCTGGTCTTCCTGTTAGTGTGGATGGTGCGAGTGACCGCAAGTTAATTGCAGATAAGTTCAAAGACAAGTTTTTTGTCAAATCACCGTTAGGTCCTTCAGTGTCTCAGTTGTCAAGCGGAGTGCCTGGAGAATGCGTGAACACTAGGATAAAGGCTAAAGACGTGTCTAGGGCTGTAGCGTCTATTTCCAAGGGAAAATCTCCTGGGCACGACGGCTTGAGCGTGGAGCATGTCCAACACGCTGGACCTCATATGTCCAGAGTGCTGGCCTTGCTGTACAATCTGTGTATATCTCACTCATACCTTCCGGACGACATGATGAGAACTGTTGTTGTACCGGTGGTGAAAAACAAAAATGGTGACTTATCTGACATTTCTAACTATAGGCCTATATCTCTAGCCACGATTATTGCGAAATTATTTGACAGCATTCTTAATTCACAATTAGATAAATACCTAAAGTTACATAATAATCAGTTCGGTTTTCGACCGGGACTGTCTACAGAAACTGCAATATTGTGTTTGAAGAGTGCTGCCAAATACTATACTGAAAGAAATACGTCTGTTTACGCCTGCTTCCTCGACTTATACTGTGCATTTGACCTCGTCTCTTACGACATTCTGTGGAAGAAGATGAGCGAATCCCTAGTACCGGATGAACTTATAAACATCTTTAAGTATTGGTATGGGAACCAGTCGAACAGGGTGAAGTGGTCGGGCGCGGTGTCGGAGGCGTATAGGTTGGAGTGCGGGGTGAGGCAGGGGGGTTTAACCTCACCCTCTATTTTCAATCTGTACATTAATGGACTGATTGAGGCGCTCAGCACACAACACATCGGTTGTCATTTAGACGGCGTTTGTTTTAAAAATATTAGCTACGCGGACGATATGGTGTTGTTGAGCGCTTCAGTCTGTGGAATCAGGAAGCTTGTGAGTACTTGTGAGAGTTATGCTGCAGCTCACGGGCTAATGTATAATGTCAAAAAGAGCCAGTGTATGGTTTTTCAGGGCGGGCCGAGGAAAGTAACCGATATGCCATCTATAAAACTGAATGGTTCACCTCTCGAGAAGGTAGATGTTTTTAAATACTTAGGCCATATGGTTACATCTGCCCTGAAGGACGATGCGGACGTTGAGCGGGAGCGGAAGGCGATGGCGATCAGAGCGAATATGTTGGTCCGCAGGTTTGCTCGGTGCTCCGCCGAAGTTAAAATAACTCTTTTTAGAGCATATTGCAACTCGTTTTACACCTGCAGCCTGTGGTCTTATTTCACGCAGAAATCATACAGCGCCCTTCGCGTCCAATTCAATAACGCGTTTAGGATGTTGTTGGGGCTCCCTCGATATTGCAGTGCATCGGGTATGTTTGCCGAAGCTCGTGTAGAATGTTTCTATACAATCATGCGAAAGAGAGGCGCATCCCTGGTGCGGCGAGTGCGAGGGAGCACCAACGGCTTGCTGGCCGCGCTCGCCGAAAGGCTCGACTGCCCATACATACAGCACGCGTGTCTGTTACACCTTGCACACAGAGATTAAATAAGTCGTAGCCAGAATTCATTGATTTTTAATGTTGTTAAAATGGTGTAATTTTATTAGTAATTTTTAATGATAATTTTTAAATATGTTTCCGATTAATTTTATTGTATTTGTAATGTGACTGATTATGTGATTTTTAAACTTTTTTTTATTGTTGAGTCTTTGATACTTGAATAAATGATTATTTAATTTAAATTTAATTTAAATTTAAATTTAAAGCTTTGGGTGGCTTCTAGACTCCAGATTTCTACATCTAGACTCTAGAATCTTCAAGAGTCTAAAGGATTTTCTCATAATCTATATTCTCGAAGGCACTGGTTCCTACGGAGAGATCCAGATGTCTTCTAAAACTATCGAGTGCATCTACCAGGCTTCATTGGTTAGTGTCGCATAGTCTGGCCCCTGACAGCTACGGGTTGCTGCGGGCTGCGACTATGGCCTAGTTATCCAATTAAAAAAAATTAGGCTTTGTGATTGGTAGAACAGTGATAGTGTCTCCAGAGGGCAAGTTTCGGGTCTCGTGGATGCAGACGCGCGGCGGCCCAAAGTTTGTAGCCTATCGCGGCATCAAATACACGCATCCGCCCATAGAACCGCTTCAATTCCAGGTATCTGCAACTACATTCTTGAAATTCTTGAATCTTCTAAGGGCTTCTATAATCTTCTAGAGTCTAGTGGATTCTGTTCTAATGCTAGAGGACACTGGCGCGTTCCTACGAAGATCCAGACGTCTTCTAAAACTAACAAGGACAGCTTCGATTCCAGGCATGTCTGCAGACTCTATTTTTCATAAACCTAGAATCTTCTAGATTCTGTCCTAATCAATACGCTTAAGGTCACTGGTAGGTAGGTCCATAGGTACTTACGGACAATAAGAAGTTCCGGGTGTATTCTAAAAGTAAATGAAATGGCTTATCACACTGGCTATAAACGTTGTTAATCCAGGTCTCTATAATAGCGAGTAACTTTCAAAGGCGACATAACATATTCCTAACCTAACTTATCAATAAAGAAATTGTATTGTATTGACTGTACACGGACTGGAAATACTAACAGGTGCTATGAGTTTGAAGCGTGGTTTTCCTATTCTATGGTTAACGAGCTTTGTGTGACCTGTTCCAGCCCCCATCACCGATCCTGAGTTACTCATCGCCAGTAGACGCGACAGAAGACGGCCCCACTTGTCCGCAGCCAGCAGCCAATGGCACATACATCGACGAAGACTGTCTGACCATCAACGTGTATACTCCTTCTAACCATGGGTAAGTAAGTGGGTATCATAAGTTCTGATGACCCGAGGTTGGACCATATTTTTTTAAAACACCTGAAAGACCTTTTAGTGTCAATTATCTGAAGCATTTCAATCTTTTCTATTTCGTTTTTCCACTTAGATAAATGTAAGCTTAAGAAACTTTACAAAAGGTTAAATAAATTGAACGAATCCAATTCGATTAGGCAGCGATTGCCAAAAATAAATTGAGGAGTTCTTTGTGGACTAACTGCTTTCGCACAACTAGCTGGACATCCAAAATACGTATTCATAATGGCACAACTTGATTTAAGCTTAATTAATTTTTCAATCGCTGAACTTGAAATGTCCAGTCCTCAGATTGCCAAGTTTTAGATGACTTTTATCGATCAAGTGTGATCCTGTGGTCTTAATCGGGAACGTCCACCTTGCTGGTGGACGTTCTATACTGCGCTTGCGCCGGTACATGGTTTACACTCGAGAACGTTTCGACCTCATAGTTCATTAGTCCTCAAAGCTTTGTGCTCTGCCTACTGTCATTTCAACTTGCTAATCAGCTAGGCTATGTTTAGCTTTGCTTCTTTTACATATCTCGTGATCCTGGTGATGATTTTAGTAAAGAAATGTTTTGATTCCAGACTGCGGTCCCTGCCGGTAATTGTGTTCATCCACGCGGGAGGGTTCTACTCCATGTCAGGGCGGAGCCCCATCGCGGGGCCGCACTACATGCTCGACCGAGACGTCGTATTCGTCACTATCAACTACAGGATTGGATCGCTTGGTAATATCATAATTATTTTACATCTAGGAGCGTTTTCAAGCAATTCTATGAATCTGGCGAGTAAATAGAGTCCAGCTATATTAGATCTGCAGTCATCTGTCACCAGAAGATAGCCGATACCAAGTTTAAGCCAAGAGCAAAACGCAAATCAGTCGACTCAAGACGGGTAGCCGCCGTGACCTTCGATATTGGAACTCGAAAAAAGGTAAATAAGTAACCTCCAAAATGGCTTTCCTGAAGTCGGTAAAGATACGAGCCTTTTGAAGACCTATAAGTATATGTTTTAATTTATGCTTTTCAGCCTCGAAACAAATTATCAACCAATCTCTTATGAATATATTGGGTGACGCTGACGACCCCCATTCCAGCACTTTGATATGCTTTACCTTTGTCATGATTTGTTTGTTGATAATGTAATGTAGGTAGGTACCCAAAATTGGTTTAATCTTACGGATTAACCTTAACAATAATACAACACAGGCGCTACGTCTATTTTTGTCGCGCTCAGACTAAATAAAAAAATCAAGACAGTACGTCATGAAAAGATAAGTGAGGCCGGTTTTTTGTACACTTGGTGAGTGCCTCGGTGTTGCGCCGCCATAGCTCGACTGATAAGCCAAGGCGTAGTTTCCTTGTGCGTGTTTGTATTGTGTCTGTATACGGCGAGGCGTAGCCGGCTTCACTTGTTTATTCACAACATTCTATCTTGATTTTTTATTTGGTCTGAGTTGTCGCGTTCCAAACCTTAAATTTCAAGCGTGTGTACTTAAAATCCAATATTTTTTCCAGGGTTTCTAGCTCTAGGCACAGCTCAGGCTCCAGGAAACGTGGGTTTCAAGGACCAGGTAGCAGCGCTCCGCTGGGTGCAACGGAACATTGCAGCCTTTGGCGGAGATCCTGAACTGGTCACCATCAGCGGCACGAGCGCGGGCTCGCTCAGTGTCATGCTGCACATGATCTCCCCTATGAGCAAAGGTATGATCGATAAAGAGTTGAAGATTTATCCATGGGATTTGTTAGAAAGTGGTGTTCTCTGGTAGATTAATCTATTCTCCTTGCGGACAGTGTCATGTATGTGATAATAAGATAGATGGCGCTGGCTGTGAGTAACAAAATTCATAGCAACAAACGCATAGATGTAATTTATATCTGATCTATAAAAACAAAATTGTTGTAAGTTTGAAGAAGACCTTGAAAATGTTATCAAATGTGGGTTTCAAAGGCCAGGGGCTGCATTGTGGGCGCGTTCTCCCAAACGTCAGAACGCGCTCGCTTCGCTCGTTCTCCTGCTCACGTCAGTTACTCGCGCTATGAGAGCGAGCGGGAGGAAAAGCGAAACCAAACGTCAGAACGCGGGCACAATACATATGACGGCGCTCAGCTGGGTGCAACGGAACATCTGTCGTAATTAGTACGCGTCTATCACGTGACAATAAGGATAATGAGTCTGAAACAAATAAATAAAAAAAAATACGTTTCTTATTCCAGGTCTGTTTCACCGCGCGATATCCATGAGTGGCTCCCCCACTTCCAAGGTAGCTTCTCCTTCCTCCCGGATGGACCTGGCCATCAAGCAGGCCCAGTACAGCAACTGTTCAACCTCCAGCCCTGAGGTCATCTACAACTGTCTCCAAACGAAGACCTGGAAGGAACTCGCTGGATCTTTGCTCGGGTTCTTTGTAAGTTGACTTTTCAGTTATCCTGTTTGCCTTGTACTTTAAGCACACTCCGCTTCCAACTGGTCTTATCGTAAACAAGCACGTGTCTAACGACGTGATCGAAAATCGAAACCTTCTGACTAGAGTCAGAAGGTTTTATTTTCAGATGACGTTGCAAGACACATGCGTTGCATGGCATGACAAGGGTAGAACTTCGGGGCCTTTAGTCCAGGTTTTACTTAGTTTACTTAAACTGTCGCATTCGCGTGCGGCTCCATATATTTTTGTTAGTTCTTCCTCGTTTCTGCCAGGGGTGCTGTACAAAAATGAAATACGGAAACAAAAGAAAAAAAGTAAACTTGTACGAATCCCTCAGTATGTTTTTTTTTAGGAATTTGGTTTCGACCCGCTAAGCCTGTTCCGGCCAGTAGTGGAGCCAGATTTCGGCCAGGAACGCTTCCTCCCCATCGAACCCATGGACGCTATCCGCGAGGGGAAGATGCATACAGTGCCTTACATCGTCAGCCAAACCCGAGACGAGTTCTTTTGGAAGGCTTACAGTTAGTATTTCTTACAATTAGTATAGGTACATGGTTATTAGCATACTTCTAAGGGCTTAATCTGTTCATCAAAACTAACAACTTTTGTTCTGCGACTTTTGTCAACATATACATTTTCACCAAAAAAAAGATTCAGGTATATGGAGTTACAAAAAATAGGTGTATACCCAACAGTGAGACAGGAAGCTGATATCATAATCATTATGGTGATTTCAAAAACCAATTATACGATTATGGGATTATCCCTATATATATGGGATATCTTGTGTTTTTCAGCTGTGCTCAAAAATGAGTCCCTCCTCCGAACTATGGATGAGAAATGGGAGCGCATAGCGCCCATCTCCTTCATCCTTCCTCGCAAGAACTCCAGCGAACCTTCACGCAGGCTGCGGCACGCGTACTTCGGAGATCGTGGGCTGCGCAACGACAGCTGGACGGCGGATCGGCTGGGGAAGCTTTATGGAGACGCGATCACTGGCTTCCCTGTTCACAGGTAACTGTCATTAACGTAGCTAGAAATTTGGTCTAGGAGGTAGCTGCTACAGCCTGTTTTTCTGGGGGGTGAGTGTTTCTAGAGTGGGCATGCAGGGCCCATCCCTGGGTGAGCAAAGCTGCAGCAGGCGTACTTCGGAGACCGGGGGTCTAGGTAACGACAGCTAATGACGGATCGGTTGCGGAATCTTTATGGAGACGCTATCACTGGTTTCCTTGCTTGTAGGTCATAGGTAACTGTTACCTATTGATGTAGCTAAAATTTTTCACTGGTTAAAGGGCAGTTGCTACATTCTACTTGATCCCTAGCTACGATCATGATAACTGTAACTGGAGAACAGGGGTTTGAGTCATGACAACTGACTAGCAGATATACTGTGGAAGTCGTATGGAGACGCTATTGGCTTCCCTGTTTATAGGTATTAATAGGTAACTGTTCATAGGAGACAGTAATGTCAGCTGGACGTCAAATTGGCTGGCGATGCTGCATGTAGACGCAATTGCCGGGTTTTCTGTCCACAGATATTGTAATTGTAGCTGGCAAGAGGTCTGAGTAATAACACATGGTGGGTCTTGCGCCCAACTCCTTCATTCTGACAACTCCAGAGAGTCTCTGCGATGGCTGCAGTAGACGTATTCCCGAGATAGGGGGTTTGATTTACGACATGGATGGCAGATATGTTGGGGAATCTTTATGGAGATGCTTTCACTGGGTTTCCTGTTCCTAGGTAACTGTAACCAGGAGAAAAGAGAATCCCATCGATTACGTAGCATAACTTATTTTTTGACAAAAATTGGGTTTTTTTTTAATTCGTATAGGTTTGCGTCTATATACTTCCTGATGTTAAGCAGAAATGCGGTCTAGGGTGTAGCACGCACCTAGAAGATACCTTTTTACTCGGGGTTTCACCGATATCTTATAATCAATGTTGTATTATCTTTGCCCAGACTGGCGAACCTAATGTGCAGACATTCGAAGCACCCCGTGTGGTACTACGAGTTCAACTACATCGGGCAACACAGCTGGTACGAGGACGGCGTTACGAAGAAACCTGTCGGTAAGCTCTCCGCCTTGTGGGTTGACGTCTTACGATAGGACAAGAACATCCATCCACTCGTCCGCCATTGCTCATGGAGGGGTCCAGTCCATTGTAGGACTAGTGCAATATAAGAGTTGTAAATAAATTAATGCGCCACTATCGTTTTGTTAGCACGATAAGTTGCTTCATTTTGTTCATTTTGACACTGTGTTTTTGTTTACCATCCAGGAAATACATAAAATACCACCAAACAAGAAAACTGCAAGAAAATTAACAATGACTGACAATGACAATAGCTTAGGTAGTGGTTCCTGCAAAACTGACTTTGCAGCTACCGAACACACTTTTGTGTCGCACTGTACAGGGCATTTATAATGAGGTAGTTGACTGATAATGAATTTATTAAAAGTAGTGGTAAATTCTTCAATTAATTATGATTCGTAAACTGAAAAAAATATTAAAATCAGAGATATAAGCTTCTGAAGATTTTGGTAGGGATGAAGAGGGGATGCCTTGTGTCTTTCCCGCAAAGTATAAGATAGCATGGCAAATGTATGACACTTACGGACCGTGACGTCATAGTCTGGTATAGCACGCTCTTTGTCTAGCAAGAAAATAAATATTATGCTTGTTGATTTTATTTTTGTTTTCTTTAATCGACTCTGTTTATGGTTAGCTGTTACAAAAGGACATCAAAAAAAATTGTCAACTAGCACAGAGTTACCAGAGGGATAATGTGGTCGATCGAGAAATTAAAGAATGAGATGCATTGATATAATATGGCATGAGTAAGAAAGAGACATGAAAAATATCTCGATTCTGTGGCTATTTGCCGTGTTTTTGTCCCGATAGTGTCAAATTGTTGTCACATTCTAATACATATTTGACAGTTGACAAGTAGTGATAGTGATTGTCCATACATTTTTGCGGTTGAGTATTGCCTCAAGCGACAAAAGCGCTTATCTCTCCTGTTGTACTAGCTATATGTCAATTAGCCTATTGACCATTCTACTGGGTTATTCCTAATCAATAAGCATCATTTTAGGGGCTTATTCTGTACAACAAAACTAACAACTTTTGTTCTGCGACTTTTGTCAAAACTCAGAAGAAAATCAGCTGTTCCATACATTTTGTCGCGAGGGAACGATATTTTTCTATGGAAAAACATTTTTTTTTTTTAATTTTGATAAAAGTCGCAGAACAAAAGTTGTTAGTTTTAATGTACCCCTAAAAGGATGCTAATTGTTTAGGAATAACCCTGTATAATTGACTCGACCTACATTTTATGTTGATTAAAGCGCCATCTAAATTCCAGGCGTGGCACATCACGACGACATGTTGTACCTATTTTCGCTGAGTTTCCGCTTCCCGCCGATAGAGGTCGCTGATAGCGATGATTCCAAGATGGTGGACAAAATGACTGGCATTTGGTACAACTTCGCAAAATACGGGTGAGTAGCCGCCGAATCAAACTTAATAATAATGGTAAATAAGTTACGTTTGATACTGCCTGATGTTAAGCAGATATGCGATTGTAATCTAGGGTGTAGGGTGTGGGGTGGTTTTGTGTGGAACAGTTGATTTTTATTACGTATAGGTAGATAGGTTTGCGTTTGATACTGCCTGATATTAAACAGATATGCGATTGCAATCTAGGGTGTAGGGTGGTTCTGTGTGGAACGGTTGATTTTTATTTCGTATAGGTATATAAGTTTGCGTTTGATACTGCCTGATGTTAAGCAGATATGTGATTGCAATCTAGGATGTAGGGTGTGGTTTTGTATGGAACAGGTGATTATTATTTCTTATCTATAGGTTTACGTTTGATACTGCCTTTTTGATGCCGATCTAGAGTGTAGGGTGGTTTTGTACAGAACAATTGATTTTTATTTCGTATATATGTACAAGTTTGCATTTGATACTGCCTGATGTTAAGCAGATATGCAATTGCGATCTAGAGTGTAGGGTGGTTTTGTATGGAACAGTTGGTTTTTCGCTGTTTTGCAATTGGTCTCAAGGTAAAAGTACGAATATAAGATATTCAAAAAAATATTAACATTGACTAATAAAGGTGTAAAAGAAGGATGCGCGAGCCCATACATACCAGGACCTGTTATATACGAACAGACTAATTTTTCCTCACTTATTTTCTAATAATGATATGTTCACCAATGTGATTTATGACGCTTCTAAAACTGTTCAAATATGTACAATTTGGCTAAAATTGAATATAAAATAAGAAAAAACGAAAACAATTTTCAAGCTATAAGTACCTATTTATAGACATGTATACACACTAAAGATTATGGATTGCCAGGTTTGTTATGTTCAGAGTGCTAAAATGGTGCTCGATTTTAAAAACTTTGTCATGTATTTTTAGTCAATATTGTCTCAATGATATTTATATTGATTTTTAAAACAGTGCATGTCATCTTGTCTGTAATATCAGATTACTTTTTGGAGTTCATCGATTTATAAGACGTTGTCACGTCAAAAAAATCAATGTCTAGGACTGATATAAAAAGAAAATGAAAAATGGAATGATAAAGAAAATTCGGTATTCATCCATTTCATTAGCAAAAGTACAAGAACCGCAACTATAAGTTAAGAATATAAGTAAAGTAGCTATTCGAACCTCGGCTGCAGCCTGCGGATGCAGGTTGCGAATGGAGGTAGCACACACATGAGCCGCTGCTTGTATCCGCAGTCGGGAATGATTCCGATGCTGGTTGCCTACGTCGTACATCGCAGGTACGTTGGACTTGTTTAATCAGGCTAACCACACTTGCAGCCGAGGCTCGGTAGCACATGCTGCCGCAGCCGTGTTCGGAATCTTTTTGTAGAAATTCATACAACTACGTAGATAATCAGAGCCCTTAGTCCAGGTTTTGTGTTGTTTACTTAAACTTTTGCGTTCGCGTGTGGCTCCATACATTTTGGTTAGTTCTTCATCGTTTCGGCCAGGGGCGTTGTACAAAAATGTATAGGACAATATCGAACAGATGTAATTTCAATTTATGTGTAAACCTGGGCTAACGCCTCAGTCGTGTAGCCAAAGCTGGCCTAGTGCAGCTGCTGCTAGTGTAGTAAAGCAAGTGAAAGATTCGAATAGCACCCTTAAGGATTATTACGAGTAATATTAAAATTGCCACGAATTTCTCAGATAACTTCAACTACTGCTTTTTGTTTTTAGTAGTAAAGTATATGATAAAAAGTACATATAAATATAATAAGTTTTTTTTTTTTTTGATAATCTTTTAGTATACAAAAATGTATGTTTCTATAAAAATGTATAATAACACCTCAGTTCGTAAATATTACGGGCTAAAACGAGTTAATGCAGGATTATGTGCCAATAGTTAAAAAAGAAAATAATTATTACATCAACACGTCAACATTTCCAAAATTGCTAAGTCTGGATACCGAGACGAAGTCTGGCAACACTAAATACGTCATCTGATTGACTGAATTTGACATTTCCTTTTTTTTTGACAGCAACAGTAATAAAAGATTGATTTTTTTTTTCAAATAATTCGCCCATTTTTGGACACTAAAGCTTTTAAGACCATACCGCCACTTCTTATGTATGTAATCCGTAATGTAAAAACAATAAAAAAATCATTGTAATTTTTCTGGTCGGTTAATTTTAATTTTAATTAGTGATATGAAAACAGCAAAAAATCCCTATATTTTTGAAGCATTTTTAGAAAATATGTTTGGTTTTTTACTAACAAAAAAAAAATAAAAAATATTGACAGATTAATTCCGTGCATCCTTCTTTGTGAAATTAGGGCTTGTGGAGTCAAGTCGTGTTTTATATTTCATTTTAATATTTTCATGTCCACAGCGACCCCAACTCCTCTCCACCGGAAACCACCACCCCCCACTGGCCAGCCATGACCCCCCTCCAGCGCCGCTACCTAAAACTGGGGAAACAACCCTCCATACACGACAACTTGTTCGAAGACCGCTTCCAAATATGGGACCAACTCTATCCTATACAGTATTGATACAAAGTTCATTACTAATTATTATTACTTGTGTATTGTATAAAAAAGATAGAAATATAAATGTATAAATATTTATTCTTTACCTAACTAACACCATGTTTGAACATTCGTATGCAGTGCACCGAACAGAATCCTTGCTATAATTGACCGAGCGTAAGTGAGGTCTCAGAGGCTACTGGGACGAGCCGGTACTTGGGTGTATTTTTGTATGTAGGTATATTTGTTCGACGATAACTCAAGTACCGCTCAACCTATCTTCATGAGCATGAACTTATATGTACAGAATTTTTAAGTTCGAATATGAGCATCTTCTGTTCAGTGGTTGCGAAGATACGAGGGCCGTAGTAAAAAACCGGACAAGTGCAAGTTAGGCTCGCACAGCGAGGGTTCCGTACAAATCCAGAAAATTTCACAAAATTGGGAAGTACGTTGTTAAAATCTCTATACTCATCATCATCATCGACAAAAGTTTTTTTTTTTTACTTTTCTCGTCATTCATCAAAAATTGTTAAAATAATTCAAAACCTGTTTTAGCATGTGCTAATAAAGCTATTTTATATGATACCTTACATGAAACGATTTACGCACTTTGAATTCTAAACCCATATTTTGTGAATTTTAAAGCCCTATTTTTTTGTGATTTAAACAAAAATGTACAGTTTTCAGATTTATTCCTATATGTGTACTCTGAGGCAATGCTTCTCGCCAAATTTCATAATTCTATGTCAACGGGAAGTACGAGTTTTGATTTTTGTGAGTGCGAAATATGTGGTTTTTTACGATATAAACGGCTCTAACTTTTTTAAACGATAACTGAAAAGTTTTTCTTTTACACAACTGCAAGAATTCATCGATATACATATACAGTTTAAATTTCAGCTTGATATATATACGCGTTCCCGAGATAAAGAGTCTTGACAGACACACAGACGGACAGACGGACAGACGGACAACAAAGTGATCCTATAAGGGTTCCGTTTTTTCCTTTTGAGGTACGGAACCCTAAAAATGGCAATAACACTTTCTGCGGGAGTTGCGGATGACTATTTTAAATATTTCACCAAATGTTATTTAAAATCTAAAAGACATACCGTCTTTCAACATGTGTTTAAAATAAATCGCTAACTTTCATACAAATATTGTTACATTTTTTTTAAATACCAGTAAGTATTTATGATTTAAAATAGGAAAAGCGCGAGGTCCAAGTCCGGGGCGGACTACTAGTATTAGAAGACAACTAGTATTATAAATTCGAAAGTAGGTCTGTTGGTTTGTTCCTCTTTAACGGAGCGACGGAGAAACGGACTTTGATATTTGGCATTGTCATAGTTGGAAAGAAGGAAAGTGACACTTTTCATCCCTGAAAAATAAATTGTTCCCATGGGATAGCACAAAAATTAAAGTACCTACCACGCATGCGAAGGCGCGGGCAAAAGCTAGTCTAATTATGTTTTATACGTATGCTAAGATTTCAGCTAACTCCTCTCCTTGTCACGGTAATGTCGATACCACGTGTCCTTGTGCTGAAAATTCACAATACAAATAATAATTGCAAATTACGTAATTAAAAATATATTGTAATTTAAAAGGCACGTGATAGATATCTGTGGCACGGACCCTGATGTCTGTGGTTAATATATTTTAAGTTAAAAAAAAACATTATTGGCCGTCTTTTTGGGGATTTACAAAAAGTAAATCGAAGATTAATATTTACAATTTAAATAGGTTAATATTTTAGCCTGACTTAAAAAAATACATTTTTGGATGCAGTCAAAATATAAAAAGGAAAAAATCTACACTGTGTCTGATTTATGAAGGTGCATTAAACAAGTATAAATATAACGTAAGTAAATAGTTATTTCTCGCGAAAAAATGGCACAACGGACTTCAATAGTGTACAAAATTTAGTTTTTTAGTGCAATTGTTCGCTCGAATCGATGTAAAGAATTTTTACATGATTGTTGATTTTTTACAAACGGCTCAGCCAATTTTGATAAAATTTAATAAAACCACCCCGAAAGTATAGTTATACCCATTCAAACTAAGCACTAACCGTCTAACCACAAAAGTTTTACGCACGCAATGTGTTTAGTTTAGGCAACGTTTAACAGTACAAATTGTACCGTTAAACAATGTTTAAGGCGTGTTTAAATCTTTTGTGTTAAGACGGTAATTTTTCATATCAGTTAACAATTCGAGCAATTATGGATAAACGGACACAAAAAAATCATACGTATAGGCGAACAGAGAAACTCCTTCTTTTTGGAAATCGGTTAACAATAAGTAAAAGTTATGCGAGCGGAAATTCGCTGAAACAGTTTTAGAAATTCTCTGAAATGGAAACTTCAAGTTCATCGCGATTTTACTCTGACTCACATGACTTGATACCGTGGACTAACTTCAATTTATACCTTGATGTACTGAAAATAAAGCTTTCAATAGATTGAACGTAAGAAAATGTCACGGGTACGTACATTTTATTTTGAAATTTAAATCTAGATTGTTAGAGTCGAATTTAAGTTAACTAAATGAAATAAGTTCAAGAGGTCCTTCAGAACTCTACGGCGCATGCGCTAAATTACTTTCAACCCTCTGTGGAATAGTGATGTCTGTTACGAAATATTTAGCAAAGTCGATAAAGGTGACAATACTAAGTTTTCAGTAGCTAAGTAGTACTTAGTAAATTTTCAGTATTTTTATTTTATTTTTATTTTATTAATTAGTCCGCCTACACTATGTACATCAACACATACACAATAAAAAGCTTAGCATAGTAAACACACAGAGTCAAATGTCACAGTAATTACAGGCGAAGACAACTTGCAAAAATAGCTAAATATTATATTAAAAGTTTATTCTACTTTATCGATTTTAGCCTTGGCTAAAAATCAAAAGGCATCTTCATATTCATCACGCTGGTCAAGAGCGGGTCACGTATAGCCCGAATCATACAATTCGAAGTATGTATGTGAAGTTAACTACAAGCTGCACGAAACATTCAACGCGCAGCTTGACGCGAGCGTCAGTCACACATAGCACAGGTTGTATATCTAACTTTACATCCGCTGACTTGTATGATTCGGCCTATACGAGTACGCCATCAATTTTTTTATGCAATATCAACAGTCATAACATTTATGTACCTGTATGCAAATTGACAGCTGCATTAAGCCTGTGCCTTCTAAAAATACTTAAAACGTAAGTACTTAGCCCACTCAAGATACAACGTAGAGTTTGTACAAATAGAAAAGCGTAGGTGAGGTCGCCCGTGTGCTATTTTACTAATTTTGTTACGTTGACAACACTGTCTGTCAGTCTGTCTGTCATTGCAAGTACAACTAAGAGTGTTTGATACTGGATAGACACCAATTCGGTTTTCACAGTAGGTACTCGCGTCTACCAAGTATAGTCGATACCTTGGCTGCTGATTAAAATGTTATTGTTAGTTCACCACGGCCGACGGTTCTCTTTTTCCACATATCTACTCTATACAAGAAAATATCTTACGTTTTTACACGATACGATATCGACATTAAAATTCAGAACAGCGTGTCGCATCACTGGCTCCCCAGCCATGACAGTTACTACAGCGCGCGCTCCGCAGCAGCGTGTCAAAAGAAATTTTTCCGATTTTCCCTCTGCCTGAACGGATTTTAATTTTTTATGTAAGTACTACCGTATTATATTGCATTTTTGGTTGTGTAAATACCAAGATAATAAAAGATGATAGTGATAAAAAATGTGCTTTACTTACTGATATTGGGTAAGAGTGAAATAGAGCATGTGAAAATTGAAAAACCTATGTGTAGATAGATACAATACGTAGGTGAAACGAAACGAGATCATGACGTGGATGTTTAAAATTTTGTTGCTTTTGTAATAAATACGGACTTTCCAAAAATAATAAAGTAAAAAAGATACCTACTTATACAGTGTTATAATGGTAATCAATTAGTGACTATTGAGGGGTTTATTCTGTTCATCAAAACTAACAACTATCGAAACAAAAATGTTGTTCCATAGAAAAATATCATTCATCCGGCTCGCACACTGAGGTTCCGTACAAATCCAGAAAATTTCACAAAATTGGGAAGTACGTTGTTAAAATCTTTATACTTACTCATCATCATCATCATCGACAAAAGTTTTTTTTTTACTTCTCTTGTCATTCATCGAATTTTTTTAAATAATTAAAAACCTGTTTTAGCATGTGCTAATGAAGCTCTTTTAGATGATACTTTACATGATACGATTTACTCACTTTGAATTTTGAACCCATAATATGGTAAATTTTGAAGCCCTATCATTTTTGATTTAAATAAAAATGTTCAGTTTTCAGATTTATTCCTATATGTGTACTTTGAGACAATGTTTTTCGCCAAGTTTCATAGTTCTATGTCAACGGGAAGTACCCTGTAGGTTTTGATTTTTGTGAGTGTCGAAATATGCGGTTTATTACGACATAAACGGCTCTAACTTCTTTATATGATAACTTAGAAGTTTTTCCTTTACACAACTGTAAGAAATCATAGATATACGTAAACAGTTTAAATTTCAACTCGATATCTTTACGCGTTCCCGAGATAAAGAGTCTTGACATACACACAGACGGACAGACGGACAACAAAGTGATCCTATAAGGGTTCCGTTTTTTCCTCTTGAGGTACGGAACCCTAAAAAAGATTTTTTTATGTTGTTCGAAAATATCAACATACTTACCCAAATTTATTTGTCTACAGACGAACATAGTACCTACCTCCTCCTTTTTGTAGTCGGTAAAAATTGGCCACAATGTAGGTAATATATTGTTATGTATTCGAGTCGGGAAAAGGGGCCCCTTTCAAGGAGCAAGATCTAAAATATTCAGATTTTTATCTCTTGCACTTTAGCCCTGTAGATCGTACATTAAACACATAAGATTGTTAGCAATTTTAACCCCTAGTGATATTTGATGATACAGTGGATTTAGGTTATAACGACGGCCGAGAGACCACATTAATGTCGTCGCTATGTCCAAAGGTCGCTATCTCCATAGTAAAAAGTCTAGTATTTTTTCGCAGTTTTTCCACATTGTTGATATAGTAGAATGTGAAACTCCAAATTGTTAACACAGGTCAAGTCTCGAAATGATGTCCACTTTTTCTTTAACAGTAAATGTACCTACTTAGGTACGTCTAAGAGCCATATTCACAAGTGCAAGAAACACTGTTCATTCGCTGGAAATTGCTACGTAACTAATTTATAAAGGACATGTCCACAAAATGTATGGAGGCTGGTATAATAATAATCAAAAATTCTAACCACAACACTCGTTACATTTCGAGAAAGTTCATATTTTTCTAAGTCTATTGCATCAGTTAAAAACAAAAAAGAGCCCTCCGTTTTTATTAAAATTAATTTTGATTCTATTAGGATAAATACATATATTTGGCTCAATAGGTAGTTTATCTTTAGCAACCCTGATTAAGTAACCTTCAAATTGTTAAATAGAAGCATTTTTACCAATTAGACACAGTTTTTAAGTGATATTTTGTCACATTATACCTACTAACTGGTTATAATTTTTAATTTTAGCAAATTAAAAGATGAATGTGAAGAATCAGTTACGAATGCAAGTAAAATAACGATAGAAGCAGTTTATTATAGCTAAACTAGAAGAAAGACAAAGCTGAATTATTATTTTTCATACAAAGTTTTTATTCATATTTGAAAAAAATGGAGGGATAAAAAAATCTAAATTAAATATTTTTTAGAAGCCCATAAATCAAGCTTTCAAGTGATGTACCTAGTCAGGTCATAAGTATTGTCACACAGTAAAAACTTTTCTTTTAGAATGCTGGCCATAAAAAAGTTTATTGAATTCTAATTTCGAATTGTTCATGAAAATAAAAATGTACGCTTTTTAGAATTTTACTCATTTTTAAATATGGAGTGGACGCTTAAAGAAGACCGTGTTGCAGTTATTGCGTTGCATCGTTGCGGTTACGCGCAAATTCAAGTTTTTGACATACTGTAAAATTTGAATATAACCAAAAGATTCGTTTATCGTACCATCAAACGATACAATGAAGACTCTAGTGTAGATTACAGGTCAAGAAATGGTCGCCCTCGGTCTGTTAGGACTCCAGCAGTAATAAAAGCTGTGAAGGCGCGAATTCAAAGAAATCCCAAACGTAAGCAGAAACTGTAGGCCCTTCATTCAGGGCTTAAGCAGTACCACGGTGAAAAGGGTGTTAAATGAAGACTTAGGGCTTCGGGCGTATCGAAGAAAAACAGGACATTGTTTAAATGCTCGTCTAATGGACCTGAGACTGAAGAGATGCCACGCTTTGTTGAAGCGGTACGCGGGAAAAAAATATCGAGAAATTCTTTTTTCGGATGAAAAAAATTTTACCGTAGAAGAGAGCTACAACAAACAAAATGATAAGGTGCACGCACACAGTAGTGAAGAAGCAAGCAACCGTATTCCGCGTGTCCAACGAGGTCATTTTCCATCCTCGCTCATGGTATGGTTGGGAGTTTCTTATTAGGGCTTAACAGAGGTACATTTTTGTGAGAAAGGTGTAAAAACGAATGCAGTTGTGTATCAAAATACAGTCCTGACGAACCTTGTGGAACCTGTTTCTCATTCCATGTTCAATAACAGGCACTGGGTATTCCAACAAGATTCGGCGCCAGCTCCTAGAGCGAAGAGCACACAAGACTAGCTGGTGGCGCGTGAAATCCACTTCATCCGGCACGAAGAATGGCCCTCCTCCAGTCCAGATTTGAGTCCGTTAGATTACAAGATATGGCAACACTTGGAGGAAAAGGCGTGCTCAAAGCCTCATCCCAATTTGGAGTCACTCAAGACATCCTTGATTAAGGCAGCCGCCGATATTGACATGGACCTCGTTCGTGCTGCGATAGACGACTGGCCGCGCAGATTGAAGGCCTCTATTCAAAATCACGGAGGTCATTTTGAATAAACTTTATTGTCATAAGAATCTATGTTTTGTTAAGTTCATTTTGGTATATAAATGATTACATAATGAATAAACTTGTTTCAATTATTTTATATTAAACATGTGACAGAATTTATGACCTGACTAGGTATATCATCGTGGTTCGATTTTTCTCTGAATAATATACCGCTTGTGGACGTCACCTTTAACTTTGTACACATGTTAAGGAGTCCTACAGACAAACAAAGCATTTGACCATCTGTGAATGTAAATAAAGGCTAAGGAAGCTTAATAGTTTTATAAATGAAACTTTGTGCCTTTGCCTGCCGATAAAGTCGCAATATCCTCAAGGGTTTTCTAGGAATATGTCTCAAATGGTTCATAAAACTAGTCGCTAAACCCGAAATCGACGCTATATCCGAAGTCGCTATTGCCGAATGAATTTCCTACGAAAGTACGCCTTAAATTCAAGGGACATAAGTTTGACGTCGCTATAACCAAAAAGTCGTTACAATCGAGGTCGTTATTAATGAAATCCACTGTATTTTAGACAACTACAAAGGTAGGTATAGGTATCGCCACACAAGTCGGCGGATGAGAAGTTAGCCGCAAATGGCAGTTCGCCGTAATTCACTAATTATTGCGCATGTGTGCACAATGCCTACACAAGTGGCGAAGTAGTGAGCACGGGCGTAGGGAGCGCGCGGGAGGCATGAAGTTGGCAGGTGGGTGTGTCCCGGCGTCTCGTCTCTCTGGCTCCTGCGCATACCTAACTATATAACCTATATTTCCTATCCGCCGTTTCGTGTGGTGCTGATCACAGTTGATCAACTCACCCAAGATCACGTGTTTAGTTAGCATGATAATTAAAAAAAACATAATTAAGTCAGATAGATTATCAAAAATATTACACACGTATTTATTCTTCTACATCTTTTCATTAAACCAAAAATTTCGTACCTAAAACAAAAATAAATCGTCAGATAGATTATCAAAACATTTTACACATGCATTTATTCTTCTTCTATTCTTTTCATTAAACCGAAAATTTAAGGAATGAAAAATAAAATAAAAATAGTTATGTATCGAAACTCATATCATCATCATCATCATTATGAACGGAACTCTTCGTGCGCGAGTCGGCTGATCGATCTAATAATAATAATTACCTCAGATTAATAAATATTAATCTAAGTAAGCATTGCCATTCAGCGTAGAAATGCTGCCAGCATGCTGGGCACGTTGCCAACTGGCAGTGGGCTTGAGCACTTGGATTATCTTTAGACCTTCAAGGGTATGTGGATGATACAATTGCTTTCTATGTAGTAGTAGTGTAGTATTGTCATTAAAATAAATAATAAAAAAAAGTCATCTAAGTAATGTAATAATAATAACCTTAAATTAATAATTATTAATCTAAGGTAATTATTATAATTTTTCTCGCTCGGTTTTACATATATTAGATTGCAATGATTGAAGTGGGTTGTGTTATTAATATAATAATTATTATAATTTTTTCGGAACTTCCCCATTGAATATTCAATCATTTTTGCGCCTTTTTCATATTGAGCTTCACGTGAGTAATAGACGATCCCTTGACTCTGGCTTGACGTCATCGTGGTTGATGAATGATTCATGTGTTCCAGAAGCGGGAATAATGGCGACGTGGTGGAAAGAGCCAGATATGGAAGGTAAACAACTAATTAATTCAGTCTGGAACTACAATAATCAGGAAATCAGAAATCAGAAAACGTTTATTGCAACACTATGTACAATGGTCATTGTTTGGAATGCAAGACGCTTCTAACTGGTCTTATTGGAGATCTTTAAGGGAGGCCTATGTCTTGTAGTGGCTGATGAATGGATGGTGCTACAACTCATCATCATCATCGTCATCAGCTGTAAGACGTTTACTGTTGCACATAAGCATGGATTTCCAATAAGACCGGTTGGAAGTGACTTACATCTAGCGCGATTATCATTGATATCTTATGCAAAAATTCAAGCTGACTGCTTATTTCAAAATGTATTCATATACCTACCTAAAATGCAAGTTTTGGCATAGGTAAGTAGGTACTTTCATTAACGGAAATTAACCACCTTGAATGTCCCTGAAACTTATAAATAAATAATCATTAATTTTGTTACGATCAAAAATTACCATTCGTCCATCTTGTAGGTGGACGTTATAGGGATGATGTATAGAACGAGACGTACGGGGCCCGGACGACGCACGTTCCATACATTGTTGTAGTGGTCCGTACAACGCCCGTACGACGCCCCGATGGTGCCCGTCCAGGCTACTACACAAAATGTATGGAACGGGCCCCGTCCGGGCCCGTTCCGTGCGTGACCTAATATAAACCATCCCTTACGCTGCGCTTGTTGCTCTCATTTCGACACAAATCCTCAGTGCTATGTGCCCTGCAACTTGCTAATTCGCAGGGCTATGTCGGTCACTTTGGTTCTTCTATGGGTCTCCTCATCCCCGATTCGATCTTGTGGAGACTCCGAACATAGTTCTCTCGATAGCTCCTATTTACCAATAAGGCCATAAGTAGTGTAATTATCAAAAAATTCTGGGCTGCCGTATTTCCACTTTAAAGTTACCGTGTTTGGGCCAAATAGGGAAAAATTACCATACATGTACGACCGCCATTATCGCAAACCATTATATGTATCTCAAAATCAAGTTGCTGTGGCTAAAGACTGCAAACTTTCAAAAAACACAACTTGAATTGCCGTAAATTACACTGACAATTGCCATACATTTATAAATGACAATTACTATCCATAAAGCATAATAAATAATTATTATAAATGATTTTATTTTTATTGGATTTCAGTGGCGGGATCAGTAGGGTGCGCAGCAGCACGGGCCTGGTCCGCCGCTTGCAGTGCCCTCCGCGCGCCGGACTCGGAGCGCGCCTGGCGGCAGATCTCGGAAGCTTCGCCCGGTGACGACATCTGGCACTCGCTGCCCAACTGCGTCGCTTACCAGGTAGGGGATCTTTATTCTGGCTACAGAGATATGACGCAGTCAGTAAAGATAACCCGCAAGAGATGCAATAATTTACAATGACAAGAGTTAAAAAGGTATAGGTAATTATGAGAAACGTCAAATCGTCGTATAAATTGACCCTATTTCGCAGTTAGGTACCTAAGTACATGCATTTTATCGAGGGCCAAATGGATTTTTTGGATGAATCAAAGAATATTTTTTGATAATTCAAGGCTGTGTCTATGCAATGAGGACATGTACCTTTATAAATACAGAAATAGATGCTTGATCTTTACTAAGCCAAAAAGAGGTGATTAAGACCATCGTTATGATCAACGTTTGCTTTGGGCCTAACCCGGAATTCAAGAAAAAAAAAACAGAAATTCGTAACTCAAGAACGTTTGGACTATTAAATAATATAGGTAGCTACTAGCTATATTGTGGTGATTTCAGACGGGCGTGTGGCATAGCCTAGTGTCCAAAGGCATAGCGGACGTGGTTCAGCCCGCGGCCTTCAAGCTGGCGCTGGTGCTGCGACACACGCCCCCGGACCTGGCCGTCAAGCTGCTGGCTGACTTGCTGCGGCAGCATCCGCAGAGTGTAAGGATTTCTTGATTTTGTGTGGATAGCAAATAATTGTTTTTCGCCAAAAACGGCACAACCAGCTTCAACCGAGTACAGAATTTGTATAGTTCGCACGGATCGATGTGTCATCGATGTAGTAATTCTTACATTATGTATTATTTGAATTGAATATTGTATAATTTACTTTGGAAGTTAGGTACTTTTTCTTTTATTCTTTCACTATCGCATTAGTTTTTGACTGTAATGGTAGCTATAATTAATGAAACTAAATGAAATGAAATGGATTGGATGTCAGTTAATAAACCAAAAGTACATATTTATTAGTAGGTACATATTTTGTCCACAGCAAGATCTGACGTCGTACATTTTAGCCCTGCTAACGGACGACGAGGCGTCCACCTCGTACCCCCAGTCCCCGGACACGGACTCCCCCTCCCCCCCGCCCGGGCCCGCGCCACTCCGGGACTTGCAGCTGTTCGGGGACTGTGAGCTGGCGGTGCTGGCGGGGAGTAAGGAGGAGTACGACGCTCATGCTAAGCTGGTCAGGGCGGAGTATGCCCAGTTATCGGAGGCCAAGTTTGTGGAGCTGAGGATTAAGGTGAGCGCGCGCGCGCGTGTGTGTGTGTGTGTGTGTGTGTGTGTGTGTGTGTGTGTGTGTGTGTGTGTGTGCATGTGCTTACCAACGACGAGGCATCTATCTCAAACCTCCAGTGTCCGGACGTAGACTAAGTTTGTGAAACTGAATATTAAGATGATTATGCTATTCAACCAACCTTAACCAAAGTTTGGCAGAACTAGTCTTCGGATGGATGTACGTAGGTGGCATTTATACCTAAGTCCTACCGTTGTTCTGATGAAACGTGAAATTGTATGCCCCGGTTGTGTTAACCGTTTCGACATGTCAGACGCTTTCAAGCTCTTTCAACTCTTATACCAGGGCTTGCTACTGGAATTTCTAAGGATTGACTCATATGACATTTTCCAGGTATTGAACCAACTTTCGAAGATACCAAAGCTGTTCCACACACCCGAATTCGAACCCTTAGAGGCAGCCGCTAGAGAAAATATCCAACGAGAAATTAGCAGCTTGAAGGAACAGTTAAAGGAAGCGAAGAGTTTGTAGTGAAGATGTTAGAAGCACAACCCGATCTGAAATGTGACCTAAAGCATGATAATGATATCTATGCAGTATTCCGTCTTAATACTCTTCATGCAAACAGTCGTAACGCGATTCATACATACGAGCCTCGGAGTTCGGTACACAACAGTCGCAGGGGCGCGCCGTAGTAACGAACGAACGTGTGCATTTCTATAAGCCGCGTTACACAATTTGGCGTAAATGAAGCGCAGCTTGTAGCTATACAAGCTGCGTAATATCCAATCCTGACTAAAGCTCACACACAGCTGTGCGTTGATTGGATATTGCGCAGCTTATTGCTAACTTCATTTCCACCTACTCGTGTTGGAGTATCCACACTCTAGCAAGGCGACACGAGCGCTGCAGCTTGTAGCTAACTTCACATGACACACTTCACTGATGAAGTCAGCTACAAGCTGCGCTGCTCGTGTCTCCTTGCGAGCGTGTGGATGCTCCATGTGACGCGGCCTATACCTAATCAGTAAGCGTGCGATTTACCTACTATGCGGACAGCCCTAGCGCGTGTTACGTGCCGCGTGTCCACGTGGAACGTGTAGGTATTTATTTCAAGCACAGGGCTGAGTCACAATATTGCATAGATACCATAACCGTGCCTAAAGCGATATGGTGCAATGCAATGTGATATATCATTGTAAAATTTCAAAGACATTAGAGTATGCTTAGAACATTATTGTGGCTAGGTAGGGGGAAATATGGCTTTCCTAAGAAAGCTTGGTGTTCACTGTACTTTGAAAAAAATCTCTGGAACTGTCTCGTCACGGTTCGGTCTTTCATATGCTTTGTTTTAACCGACCCCAAAAATAAGGTTCTCAATTTAACTGTGTTTTTTATGTATGTTACCTATATAGGTAAGCGATTACTTACTCCGCCATTTTGACTATTATTTTTTTGTTTGACAGAAGAATTTTAATTTCATCGGAATCGGCTGAGTCATTTTTCAAAACTCAACAATATAATGTAAATAATACTACGTCGATGATTCGTGCAAACTGTTCCATGTTAATCTATGGCAATACAGTTGCGCTACAGTGGAGTTACAGTGTGGTTTACATGCAGCTTATTTTAATATAATTGTGATTTTCTTCTTCATGTTACGGGAAATAACACAGAATGATTTAGGTACATTTAAAAATGTGTGAAAACCACGCCAGTTTCCATAGTGAATAGTCGGCCGAAAGTATACAATTTTAATATGGCTGCAAGTGTCGGCGGCTCAACGGGTTTTCAAACAAAAACGGACGCTAGTTTAAAGGTTTATTTCGCCGTCAGCAGCATAGATGGCGTTGGAAGTAGCTAAATTAGTCGAAACGTTACACATTGCTCTTAAAACATTTTATTGTGATTTCTCGCTCACGTAAATGTGAAATGAAAGAGACAAATGCGGAAGGCTGTATCGCAATAATATCAAGCTCAATGTATGACCATGTAGATATATTATAAAGATAAATTGTTGTTACACCTACTACAGAATTGATTTCTAGACCAGCGTTTCATAAACTTTTTCATTCTGCGGACCTCTAGAAAGTTAGACACAATTTCAAGGACCCCCTTAATACTAGTACAGCAGACCTCGCAACTGCTTAACCGAATCTTCATAAGCTTATGTCTCGACTCGCTCTTGACCGATATCGTTCATACTCACAAAATCTTATGTGGATCGCGTGCGGTACTGGAGCGCAGGAGATTGATTGGGATTGAGACTTGCTGTCATTTATTTAGCTACTAATTCAAATGTTCATAGATAAGACGGCGGACCCCCATATACATACTTTACCCTTTTATGGTGGACGTCCCGCGCGTTAGAACCAAGCGTTTCGAGACCACATTCCTCATACGAACAGCAAGAATGTGGAACGCTTTGCCTGAGTCTGTCTTCCCGCTAAAGTACAATGTAGGTGTCTCCGAATTACTAGTAAATAGGTATCTTGTCGATAAGCGTATTACAGGTAGCATATCTGCTTAACATCAGGCAGAGTGTAGTTAAAGGCAAACATATAATTATGAAATAAAAAAAAAATCACGGAGCCCAGAGGTCCGCGGACCACAGGTTAAGAAACGCTGCTCTAGACGATAGATGTACTTATTCTATGATGTTAATAGATTTAACTAATACTAATAGATTTCATGATTAACAAATTTTACTATGGAATTAACGTTAAAATTACGAAAATCTGCTATCGAGCACTAAATATGGACATTCCAGTACGAAACGGCTGATTTTTTGCGATTTTATGGTTGGTCCTGTAGTAAGAATTGGCCATAATGGTGAGTACAATGTTATCCTAAAATACGTCTAGAGTTAGTGCAAAAAGAGAAGCGTCGTAGGCGAGGTCGCCCGTGTGCCATTTTACTAATTTTGTTACGTTGACAACCAGAGGCGGACTAGCCGCTGACTAGGCCAGCTTATCTGCCCCGCCCCATAATTTTTGTGTCGGAGAATTTTCATGACTCTGATGCGGATTTTTCCAATCACAAAATCCTTTATTTTTGTCAAATAAGCTCGTACCACCGTTAAAAAGAAGACACGGTCCACAAAAAAACACACCCAGTACTCTTGGAGTATAGAGAGAGGTAGTAACCACTTTCTTGAAACTTTTTCACCGTTGAAATGCTGGCGTTCGAACAAACATTTTGTCAATTTCCGCACTTTATCTTTATAAGCGCGTTCACCCTTGCAAAAATCATTTTCCATATTTTGATTGGCTCCGTGCTTACATTATGTAATCAAGCATAAATTCGTAAATAACCCATTTTGCAGGATGCAGGATCATCGTCGACTCCATCAGGATTCAGCACGTGTAAACACGTATTCTTCTTTCACTTGACTCGTTTTTGGAATGTCTTCGCTGAAGGATACTAATGGCGCATCGTTGAACTTAATAACACGTGGAAGTACTTGTTTTTGATCGGTTGTGCAGTTCACAGAATTAGTGGAAGGTTTTCTAAAAAAATGTAATTTTGCTGATTTTGTAATAACATCTTTTTGTTTATCATTCTTTTCCTTAGCCCGTTTAAAATACTCAGCTCCACCTACTATTATTTTTCCATTAATTGATAAATACATGTCCAAAAAATATCCACTTAGGTGTTATTGCACCTTTGATTATTTACTTGTCAAGTAAATAATCTAAGTATTGCACTTAGAAAAATTTGCACTCATAAAGAGAAAGTCCTGAGAATATTTTTAAATGTCTCTTTGTTCACTATGGTGTATAGATTAAAGTTGTGGACTTAAATTACACGTAAAATTACAATCAGAGGCACATGAAATCTATACCTCATACTCGGTTGAAAACTGACTGAGATACACAGACTACTATAGATACTAAGTACGTACCTACTGTTGTGATACAACATGGAGCGTCGTTGACCATGCAGTAAAAATCAATGTAACCCCTCTTGGTGGATTTTTTAGAAAACTTTCAAAAGTACGTTTTATTTGAAAAATTTTCACCATTATTTCTAGATTCCTAAAACTTAATTTATGATAACGTGTTTAGGTAAAGCAAATGTTAGACACGTGCTGAAGAACAAGTGCGAGTTATACTGCCCTCTCAAAAAATACAACAAATTGTAAAACCCTCATAAAATTCACAAAGTAAAAGATTGAGGCAATTGTTAGCAACTCTTATTGTTATATGGCTCTCCAATTGTAAATTATGGTAAAACAATTACGTATTGCCAACCTTGGGTATTGTGCAACGAAGCACCCCAAAAATTATAAAGCTTCATTACTTGTGTTAAAACATACAGCAAAGTATTTCCGCACACGTGTGTCCTCAACTACAGCAATGAGCATCGAGCTAGAATGTGAACTCTGTAAAACTTGCCTTAAAGAACATTTTTGCATTTCAATATGTTGAGTTAACAATCTTCACTGACCGCCCGCTGATAGGGCAACTAAATCAACTCCACTGTTTTTGTGGAATATTTTTCAAAGGATGGGATAGATGAAACAAATATATTTTGCAGTAATGTGACAGTTTTATTAGTGTTCTTTTTATAATTCTAATATGGTAAAAACACATGTTTTTGGCCGCCCCTAAAATCCGGCCGCTCTAGGCCCGGGCCTTGTCGGCCTTTAGGCAAATCCGGCACTGTTGACAACACAGCTCTGTCATTGCTATAGTACAACTAAAAGTGTTTAGTACCTTGGTAGACATAGACACCAATTTGGTTTTCATCAGTAGACTCGCGTCTACCAAGTAGTCGGTACCTTGGCTGCTGATTAAAATATTATTGTTAGTTCACCATAACGCCACGACGGTTCTATTTTTGCACAAACTATCCTTTATAAAATAACATCCAGTATGTACAGGGTTATCTGTTTGCCGTGTACTAAGGCAAAAGGAGCTTATTAGAACCTTCATGAACTTTCACTTTGGGACAAATCCAGAAGAAGATTGTCGATTCTATTTTTATTTCTCTAATTCTGGGTTGGCGCCATAGTAAGTACCTACTGTACTGTATCAGCCTTTTCAATAGTCCACTGCAGGACGTAGGCCTACCCAAGAAGGGTGATTGGGCCATATCCACCACACTGACACAGTTGAGTTTAGTGGATTCACATCCATCGAATTTAAAAATTATAATAATATAAAATTATATAATAAAATCAATAAAATAAAATAAAAAATCTTCTACGGACGTAAACAAGCCAGTGGTATTAAATTCCGTACAAACATAATTATATTCCAAAGAATTTCGGAAGGACCGGGATTTGAACCCACAACCTCACGATTGTAAGGCGGCTGTCAACTACCACTCGACCACCACGGCTTCATAGTACTGTACTGTACCAGCCTTTTAATAGTCCACTGCAAGGCGTATGCTTACCCACGAAGGATGAACAGGCCATATCCGCCACTGGCCCAGTGCAGGATGTTTTCCTTCACCGAAAAACCAGGTAGTGACGTTCTGTCATTATTATCCGAAGCATCTCGTCTAAAATTTAAGATTTTAAGTATCAATCACCCGCCTTTCCCTCATAGGCCTAGCCACGTTGCCCGAACAAATCTTCGGCAAGGGCAATATCACACAAAGAATACTATATTCCGAACTAAATGACGAACACGACAGGGAAGGCATTAGGCAGGATGGCGTGGGGTGACCATATACAATTATACATTCCATTTAATTTTACTTACTCTCAACAACAGTGGAAGAACGGTAGCCAATTAGCGTAGTGTTAAATTCCGTACATAAATTCCAAAGAACTCATAGGACCGGGATTTGATCCCACAACCTCACGATTGTAAGGCGGCTGTCACTACCACTGGACCACCACGGCTTCATAATTATGCTCAAATGTTCATAATGATGGTCTTAATCACCCTTTCGGTTATGGCAAATAGATAAGCCTTTATTGTCATAAAAAAATTATTATACTCAGCGCCACACAAATTGACGGATGGGAAGTTATGCGCAGCGTTCTGCGCAAAAGCCGAAATATGGGTACGCGCGGAAGCCAGAGAGACGAAACGCCGGGGCACACCCGCCCGCTAACCTAATGCCTCCCGCGCGCTCGCTACGCCCGAGCTCACTACTTTGCCATTTGTATAGCGCACATGCGCAATAATTAGCTAATCACGGCGAAGTGTCATCTGCGGCTATCTTCTCAACCATCGATTTGTGTGGCGCTTGGTATACCTACCTATACTTTTTAATAACTTTGTTAATTATTGTGCAAAAAATTGTTTGAAATGGAAATAATTTTGTTAATAATAATGTGTAGAAAATCAGTAGATATCTCTTTCTCTTTTTTAAATATTTTAATTGCATTGTTCATAACAGGCTAGGAAAACAGTAACTAAGGTGTACAATTATGCTATTGAAATAAAAGAATACTAACAAAAATGTTTTCAGTTATTGTTTTTTTATAACTATTCGAATACCTACTGATCGAGCAAAGGAAGTGAACGAAGCGTCTCAATTTTAACTTGACAATTTTGCTTTTATCTATCCGGTTGTTGATACTCCTCTACAGGTGGTATTTTTCAACGAATCTTGAAACTATGTAAAACAATACTAATCACTCGCAGCGCAGATTCTTCTTATTATCCTACGAATACCTATTCTTTGTTGGTCAATTTAAATTTTTAAAAGGGGTGTTGCTGTGTGAAATAAATTGTGGTTATTTGAATCGATTAAAATCACTTCACTATCTCATTTGCATGAGTACCTAGACTACCTAGTTTGACTCACAAGAAACTTTATTTGCTAAAATTAGAGGTATAATTATGTAGGTCGACAGGTACAACTTGTCGGCTAGGCAGCTGTGATGTTATAGCTACAAGCTGTAGATAACTCCATCCTGGCACAGCTGTCAGAATTGGGCTGTCCGCAGCTTGTAGCTAACATCACAACTGCCAAGTCCTAGTAACTGCGACTAACAAAAACAAAGCTGTTTAATTTTGTAAAAATGTAAGTATTTATCGAATTTATTTTTACTTAGGTAGCTTTCTGAAATCCGAACAATCGATTGGGTAGAAATATTATTGTAATATGGCAATTTTACAACTGTCATTTAACTAGCAAGTAGCATGCTAGCTCTAGTACTAAATTCCCCACAATGCGGGTAAACTATTACAGATGATAGAAGGATTTATTTATTTTGGGGAAAAATAAAAATATGCAGAATTCAAAGTTCAGATTCGTTTTAGGTGGCTTCTGACAGTACATCTATCCGCTCGAATGACGTGGCTGCATTATGAAATCTGTCGAAAATGCATTTCATGTTCATAATATTTTTAAAATTATGTGATGTCTAGCTTTTGATTTCCAAACAGATGCGACCGAGATGCGGGACTACAAACGCTTGGCATTCTTGGCAAATGTCTTTTTAGGGTTCCATGATAAAACAAAGAATTATTCAAAGTTCGGAAATCGTCCATAATATGGATATAATCATGTATTGCTTCCGCCTTTTCAGATTTGTTGCGACCTTGCTAATAATTGACGTAACTAAAGTCCTAATACATGAGACAAAAAAAATTAGGTCGTAGGCCCCACCCCACCCTCAAAAAGCTTAGTGAATTGGGGAATTTTATGCAGTACAACACTGATAACCCCAAAAACGCTAAAAAATATGGCGTCTTTTCTCGTTTTTGTGACTCCCGTGATTCTTCGTTTCATTGATTTTTGAGTAAAACTATAAGTTTCTTTGTTCCATTAATAGATCTCACGATCTGTTTTCAATAGTTCATCGATCGTTAGAAGCCAGTGACTGCAGCAGGTAAACAAACGGGCGCGGAGAAGGGTTCTATGCAAGTTCAATGACATCATTAGCGTCGCAGGTTTCCGTCGTGCAAGAAGGAATGTCGGAGCGGTATGTGAGTAGAGGTTTCATTGTTCCGGGTGTTCGCAGGCGCGATGTCGTGGCGCCGCGACGAGCGTTCGTCCCGCTGGGGCGAGTCGGACAGTCGCTGGAGTGAGAATCGGCGTTCGCCCGTGTGGGAAATGCGACGCAGCACCAGCCCGGACCGCCGCTCTCCGCAGCGTGACCGCCACCGCGACCGCGACCGCTACGACCGTGAGCGGCGCGATGACCGCCACCGCCGCGACCGCTACGACCGCCGCGATCGCGACCGTCGCGAATTCCACCGCTCCCCCGCCCGCAACGTCGACGATGATGACGACGACGTCCCTAACGCCCCCTCTCCCCCCAAAATCAGCGGTATCTCTAGATCTAGGTCACGCAGCCGTTCCAGGAGTCGCGAGCGCCAGGCGAGGAGCAGAGACCGCGAGAACCGAGACCAAGAAGACGAGAAACAGCCTGATAACAAATATGACAAGTATGACAGAGACAGAGAAACCCAAGATGAAAATCAACCGATTAATGCCTCTCCAGGGGATTGGTTCTGTAAATGTGGCCTCTACAACTTCAAACGTCGTCAGGTCTGCTACCGGCGCAATTGCAACGGCAAAAGGTCCGAGGGAATCGTCTATGGAGGTGAAAATGATAGAAACATCACTGAAAGTTCAGGCATCACCAAACGGTTATTATTTAGACGTCTAGATGCACTAACCACTGAAGAAAAGATATTAGAAGTCATCAAAGAGAGATGTACAAAATCAGTTTTAGATTCTATTGCAGGGATTACAATTGGTAGGGAAACTTTGACCGGGGCTTCTAAATGTCTCGCTTACATAAACTTTAATTCAATAGCTGACTCAACAGCTGCACATACTGAGTTAATGAATTTGCAGCCTTCTTTAGTGATAGATGGTCGTGAAGTATTAGTTAGTTTTTACAATGAGCCTAAAAAGCCTCAGAAGCCGGTATCGGTAGACTATTCTGCGTACTACGCTCAAATGGCTCAGTATAACCAAGCTCAACAGAAGGCCATGTCAGAAGCAGATAGGGTAAATGCTGCTGCTGCGGTAGCTCAATCGGCTATTGCCTCGGCACAAGCTAGGAATCAATCTTGGACTCCGATGGCGGCCACTCCTTTTGTTAGTTCAGCTGCACAAGTGACTCCATCTGTTTCCGTACCTACTGGCGATGGTAAAACTAAGTACACTGCCCCTGATATGACCACGTTTATGTATGATGAGACCTCAGGGTATTACTATGACCCATCTACAGGGCTATACTATGATTACAAAACATTATACTTCTACAACAGCACTTCAGGTCAATATATGTATTGGGATGCCACTACTAGCACTTACATTGCAGCAACGCAAAGCAATCAAAATACCGAGCAACCAAAACTGCCTAACCCACCTCAACCGACAACCGATAACACCATTGTCAAAGAACCTGAAGAGAAAAAGAAGAAAGAAAAAGATGACAAAGTCAAAGTCGCAAAGAAAATAGCCAAGGACATGGAACGGTGGGCTCGGACGTTGAATCAAAAGAAAGAGAATGCTAAAAGTAATATTGTGATGGAACAGGTTTTAGATACATCTGCGAGCAAGGGATCTGCCGATATAGGGTTCACAGTGCTAGGTGCAGGGCCGTCAGTACCGCTACAGACACATGTTAGAGAGCTTTCACCACCTCCTTCGGGAGATGACTTCCTGGTCAAGAAAGTGGTTGAACCATTGCCAACAGACAATGACGATGGGATCATAGACTGGACTAAACTCACATGCTTACTGTGCAAACGGAAATTCCCTTCAGCCGACGTCCTAACTAAACACAAAACACTATCTGAACTCCACAAGCAGAACTTAACAGAGTTTAGAAAGAAAAATGAGTTGCAGCCGCAGACAAATGGCTATAGAGATCGGGCAGCAGAGAGACGAATGAAGTTTGGAGAAGATGAAATGCCTATTCGTAAGCGTTATGAGCTTCCGGACTCTATGCCTCCACCGATAATGCACGCGCCCCCACCCAACGTAGTTGATACAATTGGGGGTAAGATGCTGCAGAAAATGGGCTGGTCTGAAGGCACAGGGTTGGGGAAGTCAGGACAAGGCAGGATAGCACCGATTGAAGCGGAACAGAGGCCGAGTTTGGCGGGTCTTGGGCAAAAACGAGGCATTTACACACCTACCCCTGGAGAGACTTACAGAGACACCGTAAAGAAGCTCATGATAGCAAGATATAAGGAGGTTGTGGGGAACGAAGATGGAAAATAGGTGGGTAACTATTCCATACTTCTATGCTAATCTAAACTGTTCACAGGTTCAGATGAGCGCAGGTCAGTGATGTTAAATTTCTTTTGTCGGGAGGTCCTTTAACTTAAATTAGAGGAGAACTGATATGAATTAGAAGTTTTGTGGGTGATCTGTTTAAAAATTTAATGTATGTCAGATATGAGAATATTCAGAAAGAAATTTTGCTTGTGTTATTTGCATTGATTTTGGAGTCACTTACTCCAGTTCTTTTCTAGTTCAATTTTAAAAATATCTACAAGATTTTTGATGTTAGGTAATACCAAATAATTTGAGTGGTCTAATACAGCTAGTCAAGATGTTATAGGTCTTTTTGCTAGACTCATTACTTATGGTCTTTAAGAGCATTTTTAGGAAAGACTGTCTCTAACCAGATACCTAAATTAGTGTAGATTTAAACAATCAATTTTTTTGTTGATGTTGCTTTTCATTGTTGAATTAAAAATAATGATATGATAGTCCTATCTCATTATGTTCATAAGAGATAAATTTTATTTACGAATACCTAAATAATCAGTAAGTATTATAGTGGTGCTATGTCCAAAGAATCCAAATGAAACATTTAAAAGTCTACCAGAAGATATCCAGAAGAAAAAGAGTGTAACTCCAAACTCCAAAACAAATCACCTAAAATAAAAGGGGTTGTGGTCCAAAATATCACTTGAAACATGTTTCTAATAGTTTGATTCTGGTTTCGCTACAATAGATGCCCGGTCGATGTGTGCTGAGAATCACCCCCACAGAGATGGTCTACTTATCAGTGGTGAGTATAATAAAAAAAAAAAAAACTAAAATATGTATCTGTTTTTAATGAGTTTTCTTCACAGGACAGGTTAAGTATACTATTATAGAATCATCAGGACTTCAGTACCGGACATCTTGAACTACTGATGGTCTGATTCTGGCATTTCTTTTGAACTAAACTAAATTTCGACTGCCTTTGACTGCCTCAGTGGTTAGTGACTCCTGTGCCAAAGAGGCATGGGTTCGATTCCCACCCGGGGTAAGCATTTTTATGATGAACTTAGAGGTGTGCTTGCTGTGTCTAGATTTTTACTATCTATTTAAATATTTTTTAAAAAATATAATTATGTATATCAGTTTATCAATCTCTGGCAAATATTACAAGCTATGCTTTGTTTGGGGTCGAAGACTGCGTTTTTGATGTCCCAAATGTAAATGTAAATTCATAATTTTTGAATTTTTTTTTTTGAGATTGGAAGTTTTTTCTCAGATAAATAATTAAGCAGTAACAATAATAGAGTTTAAGTTCAATGCAATGTCAGGATTGACCCTAACAACCTTATTAAATAAACAGAGAGTAACTTTGGAGTGGCTAGTCTGTTTTTTGTCTTTTTCTTTCTTTGACAACTTTAATAAATTTGTAAAAGACAACAAATGGACTAACTACCTACTCTTAAGTGTTTCTGTGTTTTATTAATAAGGCTGCAAAAATGGACCTATATTTTTGGTATCACCATTGGTATCAATAGCATTTAGATGTTTTATTTTGCAGCATTTTTCACAGCATTTTCTCTTCTCTGAATTATGAATTTAGCAGAGCTACATATGTTGATATTTAGCACAGGAATTTGTACTACAATATTACCTTGGAATATTTTACCCTGAAAATAGTCCTTCTTTGCCATACTTACACATTTTTTCAGTTCAGCCAATCTGGGTTATACAAAAAGAGTACAAAGTGAATGGAGGATTATAATTTTAAATAATTTTTCTAAGACCAACCCGTCAAAATTGAGAAAAAAATACCAACAATCAAACTTGGAGATATATGGAGATGAATTTCAGTGTTGACTTTGGTAGAAAGTTTTCATAATGTAGATATTTCAGCTGTTGGTATAACACAAGGTTATCCTGATCTGGTGTACTAAGCTGAAAGGGGGTGATTCAGACCATCACATTATAAACAACTTTTACTATGGGGCCAACCCAAAATACGCAAAAAAAACAGCTATTTCATATATTTTGTCGATTCCGAGTTGCAATTTTGTATCTAATCAGCTGGTTTTTTTCCCTCGAATTTGGAGTTGCTCCCATAGTAAAAGTTTTTCGTCATGAAGGTTTTAGTCCCTTTCAGCGTACTACAGGGCAAGCAGATAACCCTGTGCAGAATATCCTCACAAAATTGCCATCTCATTGCTAAAATGTGCTAAATATCCAACATAGCCAATCTAGCTATTTTAGCAAACAGAACAAATGCCAAGAAGACTCGGAAAAAATACAAAAAGACTATCTTTTTGGACTCAAACTGTGATAGAACTGTGATAACTAGTGCTGTGCTGAACGGTTGTCGGGACCAAACGATATTTTTCTCATTTCTGTGATCATTTACGTTACAGAGTCACGCCAGATGCCGGACCTCGTGCCAAAAGCTAGATTGTTAATTATGTATTGTAGTATAGGCCGAATCAAATTTGTTGGCGGCCGTGATGTTAGCTACAAGCTGCGCACGCGCACGTTCACTGCCCAATGACTCGAAAAGGAGTCCCATATGTACCACGTCGTGATAGACTCTAGTTGGAGATTCGAGCAAATATCCACAGTCACAATTGTGCAAAAACGTGTCCCAGCCAAAACTCTGCCCAAGCTACGTAATGGGCAGGCTTTTTAGTTAGTCGTAATGCGATTGCAAGCTGACTACAACGCCTGATGCCAGTGTTCGGTTACAACTTACAAGCACCTATTAGGTGACAACAACGAGATTCGAGAAAACGAGTCATTGTGAATTGTTTTATGTAAACATCCAAGTCGGTATGTATGACGGCGCGCGGACATTTTTTTACTACTTTCACTTGGGGACTGTGGCTCTGCAGATATTTGCTTGAAGAGTTGGAGTCATAATTATTTAAAGTTTTATTTGATTGGACGTTTGAACTAGTACAAAAAGATTCTCAAGGACACACACACATGGTTAAGTAAGCAAGGCTACAAAATAAATTTAAAAGAGCCGCCGCAAAATGTTGCCAGTTTTGTCAACCTAGAGCGAAATTGTAGGACAGTGAAAGTGTTAACAGTGTTGGAGTTTTCGCGGCTTGTAGCTAACTTCATAACTGCTAAAAAGTTATATTCGGTCTACACTCATAGTTTTAAGATTTTTTTTGTTATAAGTTGTACAAAGTTAAGACGCAATTAAGTCTTAGGTAGACATAGTTTAGTATCTAGCAGGCTAAGTATTGCCTTTCATTATACATCGAATTTTATACTAAAAATCAAATGAATTGATGTTCTTAAATATTTTTCTCAATAATAGGCTTTAGCATGAGTTTATATGATAAATGAAAACGTGTCGTTTTCGCGTGATTACTTACATTTTTGTTAGTTCCTTCACGTTTCCGCCACGGGCACTGTACAGAATTCTATGTATTCACACGGAAACTAGTGTGGTTTCAGTTTACGTATAAACTCATACTAGCCACCTGCTATTATAGGTCGAATCAAACATGTTAGCGGCTGTTAAGTTTGCTCCAATTCTAGCGCAACTGTTAAAGCGAGCTACATATTATTATATCTTCTTTGGCTACAGTCAGGATTCGGTTTGATTTGGTATACAGGGTTATTCCTAATCAATTACAGATTGTTCACTCATAGCGCCCCTCCATATTTATTGAATGTAGTTGTAAACGTATCCGACGATTAAATTGTATTGATCTTTTTTTTTTACTGTCTGTACTATTAGCCTCTACACGCACACTAAGGCGTTGTGTACAAACGAGGTCTACGCGTATAAATGCAAACCAATAATTTACTGTGGAGGGGCGCGACTTCGTGAGTGGAACGGTCTGTCGCATCCTTTTAAGAGGTTATTCTGTACATCAAAACTAACAACTTTTATGCAACGACTTTTATCAAATAAATGTTGTTCCATAGAAAAATAACGTTCACCTTCGACAAAATGTATGGAACAGCTGATTTTTTTTGAGTTTTGACAAAAGTCGCAGAATAAAAGTTGTTAGTTTTGATAAACAGAATAAGTCCTTAAAAGGATGCCAATTGATTAGGAATAACCCTGTATAGCCCACATGAAGTGTAATTAGTAGGGTAACGTTTACCCCCTATTTTTTTACTAAGGATTCTTTAAGTAATTTTCTTTAAACTTTATCCCCATGGGACATGATAAAATGTTTTACCCATTTTGGTCCCCCCTTTCGGTATATCGCAGCTTTTCTGATTAACCCTTTTCATGAGCAATAATGGAACTGTTGAAATAATGATACACTGTTAAGTTTGATGAGATTATATTATGTTCCCATCTATTACGTATGGTGTAGGCCTAAAAATAATGTAAATAAGTACATCATTTTAGTATTATATGATTCAGTACACATTTAGAATAGTATTTATTCTTACACAGACGATCTAGTTGCTAATGTATTATTCTTTTTTCAATAAATTAATGCACTTAATTATCAATTATTACACATCAATTCACTTAATTTACATAAAAATAATCATTTAATTCTAGCGTAACAATTAAAACTGTTTTTTTTATTAGGATTGATCAAACCTCGTTTATGTGACTCATAAATTAGTTTAAGTAATTTTTATGAATTATGATAACTATGATTAATTTTATGATTGAATGTAGTGAGCCGAGAATAGAATTCTTAGTCGAATAGATTCATAAATAAACATGTTTTTTACACATTGTTGTCAATTAAATCTTTGTTAAGTAGCCAGTTGGCTTATAAAATCTAGAAGTGTTCTCATAATTTATGATGATGATTATTATGAATTGTATTATAATTTTCTCATAATTTATAAAAACGCTTGTTTTATGAATTATGAGATTTAAGAAATACCTATACAAATAAAAGTATTTTCCTAAATTATGAGAACAAAGACAGGCATATCCTTTCTGTCTGTCCCGGTGTAGCTAGCGATGTTTGAAATTGATTTAAATCCAAGTGAAATAATTGTAAATAAATAGTTGTAATTATTTGTTAGTTTAGTTGTAAGGTAATAACAAAAAAATACCATGATGCTGCTCCAATAGTATTTAATTTTTTTTTAATTCCAATACATTTGTTGTAATTGTGAAAATTTGTTTTATTTTCAGTTTATTGTCTAACCCATACTTTTCATTTAGTATCTAAAATTATAGTTAGGTACTTTGCAACGTGAGAAAGGGACTTTCAAAGGTATACAGGGTTATTGGTAATTTATTAGCGTCATTTTAGGGGCTTATTCTGAACATCAAAACTAACAACTTTTATTCTGCGATTTGTGTCAAAACTAAAAAAAGCAGCTGTACCATACATTTTGTCGAGGGTGAACGATAATTATCTTTCTATGGAACAGAATTTTTTTGAAATTTGGCTAAAGTCGTTGAACAAAAGTTAGTTTTGACGTACAGAATAAGCTCCTAAAAGGATGCTAATTGATTACTAATAACCCTGTATACTCATAATTTTGAACTAATTTCAATATGGAACCAACTGCAAAATCACTAAAAAATCGAATTAACTTCCAATAGAAAAATTTAATGACTCCATAAAATGTATGAAGGCTGATCTTTTTCATGTCAATAGTTAAAAGATACTTTGTATTTTTGTCCCAATGTTGGTGACTGGCGTATTTTTTTGCAAATTCACAGTTCGTTCCATAGTAAAATTGACTTTTTAAGTACTTACACCTCTGAAACCTGCAAAACAGACAGACGGACAAAACTCTTAATTTACAACCACAATATGAAAAATAAACACTACTTACACATATACGACAAAAAATATTATTATGAAGTGGCGGCCTTATCACACATGGCGAATTCTTCCAGGCAACCTTGAAAACAGCACCTTGTTTGTACCTTAACTCCGAGTTGAACCGTCGACATTAGAAGAGGATTGTTATGATTGATTATCTGCAGGTTCAGATTCTGTCGCCTGGAAGAACAGTCCTTTAGCCCGATTCAAAATTATCTCGCGCTTCACTCAGGATTGGGTTTTCTGCGGTTTGTGGCTAACATCACAGGTCACAGCAGCCTCCA
This sequence comes from Hypomecis punctinalis, assembly GCA_949316475.1. Taxonomy (NCBI): domain Eukaryota; kingdom Metazoa; phylum Arthropoda; class Insecta; order Lepidoptera; family Geometridae; genus Hypomecis; species Hypomecis punctinalis. Next base: position 20,514,220 of record OX438817.1, read on the forward strand.
AGAACTATATCTATCTAGTAATTCCTAAATTGCTTTTTATCATACTAAGCGCCACACAAATCGGCGGTTGGGAAGTTATGCGCAAAAGCCGAAATATAGTTATGCGCGGGAGCCAGAGAGACGAGACGCCGGGGCACACCCGCCTGCCAGGCTCATGCCTCCCACGTGCTCCCTACGCCCGTGCTCAACTCTACGCCATTATCGTCGGCATTAAGGCTCCTTTACACACAGGCGGTACGAGCGGTATAGCAGACGGGCGGGCATCTGTATTGTACTGGTTACTGAAGGGCTCACACAGGTCCGGTCGCGGTACTGCCGTACCGCCCGCCCTTTACCGCTCGTACCGCTCGTACCGCCTGTGTTTGATGGAGCCTTTATGCACACATGCGCAATATTTAGCGAATCACGGCGAAGTGTCATCTGCCGACTTGTGTGGCACTTAGTATACTACTCAATTTAAATGAGATGTTTTTAAACATTTGGTCAATCTAGCTGCCCCTGTATGTGGAGTATCCGTAGGGACTCAGCAGCAGTGGTATGTGGTAATGTTCGTTTTCTTTGGTCTTGAAAGCTACCTGGAATGCAAAATGATTCAATTAAAGCGGGAATTATATTCAAACTGAGGCTGGATGTAAGCCGCTTCCAGTATTATTGGCAATTCTTAGGAGAGGCCAAAGACTTTCGAAAAGTCTTTGGGAGAGGCAAATGTCTTAACAGCGGACGGAGATAATGATGAGACTTAGCTTGGCCTCAAACGCTCTTATCTCTGCACCAAGCAAAGGTGCCAAGTTTCATTATTTTAGTCTAAAATTATTTTCAAGTCGTTAAAATCTTAAATTTTTTTTCTTTTTTTTCTCAACCTATGCTGTCCCACTTCTGGGCAAAGGTCTCCCCCATTTCCTTCCATTCATCGCGTTCTGTGGCCAAATCCCGCCAACCTTCCCGGAAAGTGTCAAGATCGTCACACCAACGTTTTCTAGGCCTTCCCTGCCTTCGTTTGCCTTCCGGTACCCATTGTGTGACGATCCTAGCCCATCTCTCGGGGTGCATATATACGAACCACATGACCCATATTTTAGTCTAAAATTATTTTCAAGTCGTTAAAATCTTAAAATTATGAAGTAGTTTTTTTTTATAAGTCGTTAAAATCTTAAAATTATGAAGTAGTTTTTTTTTTATATTCCGGTTCGAGAATAATTTGATTAATCAAGACAGAAACAAAAATAAATATAACTTGACCCGTTGGCCTTGAAACAAGAATAGATAAGTTTATAAGTATAACCGGCAGAAATATCTGTTGAATGATATGAGAGAGAAAATAGGTACCTACTACCTATGTAACATCTTTGTATAAAATATCTACATAGTTAATTGCTACAATTTCTCTATTGTTAAGATATCTACTAGGTATAATTTGGCCAACTAACCTCTATGGAAGGATAAATCGTCTCCGTCTCATTTCTTTTATAATATTCTTCTATATTGAACACCAGTTTGTACGTCCCTTCAGCCATGGACTCCTTCGTGAAGGGAAACTGGATTCTCCCGTCGCTGTTTGTCGTCGTATTGTGCCATAGCGTCCAGGAATTCCCACTTTTCTTGTATAATTCCACAAAAACACCCGCTGCCGGCCTCCCGGTAGACGTATCTAAGATATGGGATGATAAAACTGCCCGAGACATGGTCACAACCGACGTTAATACACTTAATAACACTGATAAATAAATTAACCACGTTCTATTGAGCATAACTTTCTAATAGCGCGTTATAAAAGCAAATAACTGCGGGAGAAACAATGTAATCAGCTGTTAAAGATGCGTGTAGACGGGACTAAGGACAGTTAGTTTGTGAGAACTCGAGATATGAGGTCAACAATAAAATAGCTACGCGATAAATTAGTTTGATAACTGATGCTGTGAGCTGTTTATTTGCTACTTTGATAACGGTTTTGGAGTGAGCGTGTTTAATATAAGAGATAGCGGAAATTTCCACTATATTTTATATTAAAACTAGAAAATATGTTGCCCACCCACGCATATTATGCCTTGTTGTTTTCGTATAAGTCTATGCAACGCCTGAAAGTTTTCTTATACATCGCTAGATAGCGGAGAGATGCGTAACATATATTGCTACGATTATTTCGCAGGCGTTTTCTCTTATTTGAGCGCTTGTAAAATAAATATCCTTTTTACAGTGCTTTCTATTGATTATTTTTTGCTAAAATAAAGCAATTTGACACTAATATGATATCCACATTCTTTTCTACTTCGTAAGCACTAAGCACCACAGTTTTAGCGCTATGAAACTTGCTTTAGTGAAAACAGAACTGTTGTATAAAACCTATTCGTCATAATGTAAATCAAATCAAACAGAACGAGAAAATCACAAGAATTTAATAACGATAACTCCCTCCGCTTTCACATTTTTGGCTACCTATTCCATGGGCTCAGAGGTGTCTGCATTACTCTTTCTACTATAACTCTTCTTTATATAAACATCTGGGTGTAGCACGTCCTTCCTCGCCGCTTGTTCTAAAATATTATCATCCACAATCACATTGGGTCCTGTTTTTATTAATTTTCCTTTCAAACTGTCTTCGTAGCCAAACATATTTATGCTTGGTTCTCCGTGCTTCATGTAGTCTATTCTCCAAACAGGAGGGTCTGAGGGGTCACTTCTATGGCTGAAATGTTTTCTCTTTATGTTAGCGTTGTTATCTAAAGGATTTTCCACTGACATGGAGAGTTTTTCTTCAGAATAATCGTGGAAATCGTTCTCCCCTTTGTCTTTGTATTTGTGGGGATAAAATTTACGGATTTTCTTTCTTCCGTTGATGACAGCGGTTCGGGACTTGTTTCTCCTATCGTGGGACTTCTCAGGGCCGATTTTTTTCTGTTTCTTCTTCTTTTTTGGTTTGAAAGAGCCTGTGTTGCTAACTTGGAGGAATTTTGACAAGTCTTCGCTATTAATGATGGGGAACAAAGTGAGCTGGTAGTTGGGGGGTAGCGTAGTTCTTTCTATGGCCATTTTCTTGTATTTTAATTGTTGGATGGATTTTTCGATGAGGTTGCGTAGCGTTTGGTCTTTCGTGATCAACTCGCAGGGAACTGTGGGGAAGTTTTTGCAGAGAACGTTCTGCATGACTGAGACGACATGCTCGGGGGTGGAGGTATCCTTTTCTTGTTCGTTTTCCTCGAGTAAAGTGTCGGGTTTTTGTGGGTTCTCTCGTGGTCTGTTTGTGTCTTTTCCTTGGAACTGGGAGACCATTTTGGTCATGAGTGCGTTGTTGCGCATGATCATGGGGAAGGCTGTGGTTAGGAGTGAGGAGACCAGGGCGAGAGTGAGTATCTGGAACATTTTGGCGATCTGAAAGAAGCAATATTTGGATATTGATGTTTTTCGATTTGGAATCTCGTACGGGAATCGTCGTCATTATCATTAGTAGGTATGTCGTCGTAGATGTCTTCATTTCTTGAGTAAACAGGGTATCACCAAGGCAAGCGTGCTACACCCTAGACCGTATATCTGTTTTTAAATAAAAAAAAATATCCGCCATAGGATGTAGTCGTGGTGGTCTAGTGGTAATGACACCCGCCTGTGGCTTCAAATCCCGGTCCCGTACCAATGAATTATTTTATTTATTTCTTTCTTTATTTGCACAATGTAGTGTACATAACAATGTTAAAACTAATTGTTTGAAATTTACTTATGTACGGAATTTCACACCACTGGCTTTTCGGTGAACGAAAACATCGTAAGGCAACCTGCATACGTCCGTAAAAGAAACTCGATGGCGTATGGGAATTCACCAACCCGCACTGGGCCAGCGTGGAGGATATAGCCCAATCACCCTTCGTGGGTAGGCCTATGTCCTGCAGTGGACTATCAAAAAGGCTGGCAGTGGCACACACATAAACATAGGGCGTACGCTGTGGGATACCTGTAGCCTGTAGGTATACATCCTCCTAAGGATTTCCAATAAGTCTGGCAGGAAGAGGCTTGCATCCAGCGAGTTTTTCATTCAGATTATTATCTGTCCACCTTGTCGGTAAACGTCTTAATTACGTCGCGCTTGCGGGTGCATGTTTCTATTCGAGAACTACAGATTACCTATACTTACCTATTTGTTCTGAGAGATAAATGATAAAACTTAGAAATAGGTAGGTACTCACGCTAAGAGAACTAAAAGTGGTGATATCAAGGAAGAGCTAGGTCTAGCTAAGTTAATGCTCCATCTTCAAGAGTATTTTGAGAACTAACGGTCTGAAAGGATGTTTAACAAGCTTGGCTTTAGTTTGTAAACTTTTTTGAAATCAGCTAAAATGTTTTGGATTACGTTTGACGGTATGTTTCTATGCCGTAGATTATCAATCGTCAGATGTCGTTACTATGTACCTAAGTAGGTGTATATTTTATTATAAAATACAGGTAGGTACCTAATCTATGCTCTACTTAATAAGTAAGTATACGTCTTTCAGACTCATAAGGCTATGTCCTAAAAAAATTTTACTTACGGTGCGTACACATTATATAACATAATACTAGCGGACCCGGCGAACTTCGTACCGCGAAAGTTAATGAATGTAGGTAGCTAACCTTACGGAGATACCTACATTAAGATATTTTAAGTTTAATGGCTGTCATCCAAAATATAGATCTCATTGAGCTATCTCACCTTTGTGAAGATAGCATTGATCAAAAATTGACATTTGCGGAGATAAACTACTTTTAAGTTCAACAGCTGTCATCCAAAATGTAGATCTGGTTTAGCTATCTCAATTTTGTAACGACAGTAATGATCTAAAATCGGCAGATACGAAGATACACCACTTTTAAGTTCGACAGCTGTCATCCAAATGTAGATCTGGTTCAGCTATCTCACTTTCGTGAAAATATCAGTAATCAAAAATTGACAGTTACGGAGATAAACTACTTTTAAGTTCGACAGCTGTCATACAAAATGTAGATCTGATTGAGCTATCTCACTTTCGTGAAGATAGCATTGATCAAAAGTTGACAGTTACGGAGATAAACTCCTTTTAAGTTCGACAGCTGTCATACCAAATGTAGATCTGGTTGAGCCATACTTATTACTTTTGTAAATACAGTAATGGTCTAAAATCGATAGTTACGAAGTAAGTAATAGTAAGTGCACCACAAAATATTAGCCCCAATTCAATGTGAAACGGTACACAAATATTGTAGCAAACAACCCAAGAAACAGTCAATCTCAACTAATGTGTTTCATTATGGTTATCATCCACAGCTTTCTTTGTCCCACTGCTGGGTATAGGCCTCTCTCTTTCTGTGACATCTACCTCGGCTCTTTGCCGGTCGTGACCAGGCTCGACCGGCGGTATTGATGATATCGTCGAGATAGTCGACCCATCTTGCTGCCGCGCCGCACATAGCTGAGCGCTCTCACCTATTCAAGTAACCTAGTTGGTCAGCTCGGTCACCACCGTCTTTCTTGCTCAAGAAGCTCTGGTCGAATTGGTTGCCACGCCAGTGTGAACTATGTCATACGCAGGGCATTTGCGACCGCCAATATAGCAGCCGTACTCGAACCGAATGGGTTTGCGCGTGGTGATGGCAAAAGGCCTGACGGTACGAAGCTAGTCCCATAGAAGTGTAGACGGCCCTTAGTATGAGACGCAACTTGCGTCGATACTTCGGTGCCGTCACATCTTTCTGAGACTCAGAAAAGGGCTGGAGCGTTGGCCGATTCGGAGCAGCACAAACGGCGCAAATATGCTAACCTTGGCAGTGGTTACATATTTGAGCCACTTGAAATTGAGGCTTTGTGCCTGTGGTGGCCGGTCTTGTTTTTAAAGTCTTTCTGAGCGTCTGGTGTACCCGAAGTGTGACCAAAATGCTGGTGTTTATTTGGCTAACGTATAAGCATTGCCAATCAGCGTGGCAATGCTGTCAGCATGCAGGGCACGCTGCTAACTGGCAGTGGGCTTGAGTATTTGGATTATCTTTAGACCTTCAAAGGTCTGTGGATGATCCAATTGCTTGTTATGTAGTAGTAGTTTATGAAGTTTTACATTATAAGTCTTGTATTTAGTGGTAGTTAATAAAGGCACTTGCTCTATAAAAAAAATTCAGGTAACCTTGCCACTGTCCAAACCTAACCTGACATCATAATACCTTATACTTATAAATGCTTCTGTTGATTAAGATAAGGTTAGAGAGTACGGGTTCCCGCCTTGTCGTGGCGGGGGAACTTAGTAGCCGAGGCTTATGGGCGGCGCGGGAATCCCAGATAGAGCCGCTTCTCTGGGTTTCTTCTAAGATAGCTGAAAAGGCGGCGCTCGAGGTCTCCCGATTTTTTTGGTCTTTTCTCCCTAAGCTGCTTAGAAGTTTGCACTCCTGGTTGGGCCGCTTTTCTGGGCTTTTTAACTATAGCAGCTGAGAAGCTTGCCGGTAAGTTGCGTGCCTCATGAGGAGTGCCTCAACTGAGGCGGGCTGCACTTTTATCACTGTTCAATCCTAAGCCAACAGAAATGTATGTTCGTGTCAAAGTCACAGTTCACAGTCAAGGTTAATAACCTTAGAGTCAAGATACTTATACTTATGCCATACTATATACTCCTAAAAATCAAGTCGATCCGTTTCTTCGTATATTAGTATAGATTCTGTACCATAAAGGTAGAATAAAGAAACATGTTTAACCTCTAACGGTGGTATATTTAAAAATATTTTGAATGTCAGACAAAATGACGGCCCAGTATTACACGTCATTGTAATATGTAGCATGGCATAGAGAAAAACCATTAAGTCCACTTTTAATGTCAGTTGTCATTGTCAATCCATACTATATTTCCTCTTCGAGGAGCTATAATGGTGAAAAGAAAATTTGTCTCTTTGCTATGCTAAGCGTGACATTTATAAAAAGTTTGCAGTCAATGTTATGTCACTTGTCATCTTATTACGCTTCGTCAATCCATATTAGGCCCAATTAAGAACGCGCCATCGTAAAAATAGGAATGTAAAATGTGTTCTCTCTATCGAATGGCTAAAGTGAAAAAGAAACAGAAATATTCTAATTAGCTGTTATAATTACGATGGTGCCTTGAAAATTGGTCCTATGTCGTTGTGATAGGTGACAGTTTCGCTAGCGATTTTTTAGGGGAAAAGATGATATGAAAATAATAAGATGAAAAACTATTAAAAAATGCAAGAACAGGGAACGGGATAAAAAGTATCCTATGTCCTTCTCCTGGTTCTAAACTACCTCTCTGCCAATTTTTAGCTAAGTCGGTTCAGCCGTTCTTGAGTTATAAATGGAGTAACTAACACGACTTTCTTTTATATATATATAAGATATAAGATATACCTACCTAACATAACATGTCATAAAACATTTTATATAAAATGTTTCAGTAATGTGGAGACATAAAACGTCTAGTTACTTTAAGTTATACTTGTAATTGTACTAACATTATAACAAAGTTAAAAGGTACATATTATACCTACAACCATACCATGTTACTAATTAATCTGTGGGCACCCATAATTATTTTTCACCAAAAATGGCATAACCACCTTTAATCGTGTACAAAATTCGTAAATCATGATAATTATGTGGATAATTTTTGAATACCTATATTTTATTTATAAAGAACAGCAGACCAATTGCACTAAAAATTACAGCTGAACCACAATTAAACTTTAATCGAACTGCGACTTTTTGTCTATTTTCGTATCGCGCTAATGATTTTAAAAAAGTTGAAACGCTACTCAATCAGAGTTGGAACGTAACCGGTGTCAAATGACCGTTCGTTTCGTCCGTTGGTGTCTGAAGTTTAGCGCAATACTGAATACCTTAAAGCTGAATCGAAACTTAACTACAATTGCAACTGAACTTTAACTGAATTATAGACGGAACGCAGCTGTTTAAAATTAACGCGATTGGCCTGCAGCTCAGCTGATTACAATAAAATCAAAATGGGACCTGAAGTAACTCTGAAGCCTCTCTGAAGTTTGATCTACCATACACCAAAAAAATCATCAAAAGTAATCACATAATATTTATGTTATAATCATATATAAAAACATACCTACTTTAAAATGAATTAATAACCTCCTTTTTTGAAGTTGGTTAAAAAGGTTTCCATTTTTTGTAATAATAATAATAATAATAAATCAGTTTATTTGCGAGAATATTGTCTAACGTAGATCTAATTACATAAATGGTATCAAATATTCTACCTTTGCAGGTGTACAAATATTGTTATTTTTTTTCAAGGACACAAATATACATGCTTGTCAAATTTAATTATATTATTATACATTTGTTAATTTAAGCCGCTCTTTTAAAAATTCATCAATGTCATAATAGCACTTGCCAATAAGAAATTTAAATAATTTGGATTTAAATCTATTAAAAGTTAATTCCTTAAAACAATCAGGCAGTTTATTGTATATAGTAATAGCCATACAATACACATTGTTACTATACACACATACCCTTTGACCTGGCACAGCTAACTTATATTTACGCCGTTGTTGTCTGTCCCTTCCAATCACGTCACAATTTAATGGAAACTCAGAATGATGACGTCGAACAAATAAACACATTTCATATATGTAAAGGCAAGGCAAGGGTAAAATGCTACATTTTTTAAACAGTGGTCTACAGGGAGCTAGGAAATGTGAGCCGCACAGTGCTCTGATGCATTTTTTTTGTACTTTAAACGCATCTTCCCAGTTAACAGAGTTACCCCATATAACCAAACCATAACGTAACAGTGATGACACGTAGCCATGGTAGGCGCTGAGTGCGGCTTGTGTCGTGGCTGCACGTTGCATACGATTCAAAACGTATACGTATCGATCTAGTTTTGTACAAATTTTGTCAATGTGTTCCTTCCAATTACAGTGCTTATCAATAACTAAGCCTAAAAATGTAGTTGATTCTACCTGTTCCAGAGCAATTCCATCGTAATTAATATTAAGTTTCAGAGGGATACTATTATACGTTTGAAAATGTATAACCTTAGTTTTATGGAGATTAACACACAAATCATTATGTTTAAGCCAGGTTAAAATGGAATTAAGAGCATCATTTACGTCAAGCTCTAATTGATCTGTGTATTTTTTACTACCTTCTATAAGAAGAGTAGTGTCGTCCGCGTATAGAATACATTTATGTTTCATCATATTAGGGAGATCATTAATGTAGCCTATAAAATCCAGAGGGCCCATAATGCTACCTTGTGGAACACCTCGATTATTTGGCACATATGGTGATTGGAACGATATTTTGTCTTGTCCTAAGAACGCGGGAACTTCTACGCATTGTGTTCTATTACTGAGGTAGCTCTCATGCCATTTTAGTGCTGTTCCCCTTATTCCATACTTTTCTATCTTCTTAAGTAATAAGCTATGTCTAACAAAATCAAATGCTTTTGACATATCGAGGAAAATTGCAGCTATAGGAATCTTTTTATCTAAGCAATCGATAATTATCTTGATGAGAGTGAAACAGGCTAAAGTAGTTGACTTATTTTTCCTAAATCCGAATTGTTCTGATCGAAGAATTTTATTATTTTCGAGAAAACACATTATTTTAATGTACATAACTTTTTCAAATACTTTTGAGATAACTGGAATGAGTGTAATAGGGCGGTAGTTGCTCATATTATTCTTTGCGTCTTTTTTATGTAGAGGTTTCACAATAGATAACTTTAAGCGCTCTGGAAACAGGCCTTGTGTGAGAGATAAATTCATGATATGGCTCAAAGGACCGGCGATAATTCGAGAACAGGCTTTTAACATTTTTGTAGTTATACCATCGTATCCAGTTGCATTAGTGTTATTTAGAGAAATAATAATTTTATAAATGTCAAGTTCATCTACAGGAGTCAGATAAATTGTATTGGGATTATTAGGTATGTCATACGGATAATCATTACTATTAGCATATAGAGCATCGTCATTATTAGGGTTTGTCACATTAATGAAAATATTATTAAATTGTTCGGCTATTTCATTGGGTTTGTCATATACAACATTATTAACATTTAAAGATTCTATATTAGCAAACTGGGCGTGGTTATCAGTGTAGCTTTTTATTATTTTCCATGCTGCTTTACATCGATTTTTAGCTTTCATTATATATTTTGTATTGTTTAACTTTTGGGCTGTACAAATGCATCGCTTGTATATATTATTATAACGATAATAAACTTTTTTCTGGTGAGATTTGTTTGAGCCAGACATATGGTATTTCAAGTATAGTCGACGTTTAACAATTGACGACTTTCTGAGCCCTTTCGTAATCCATTTATTTTTAACAGGTTTATTTGTAACTTTGACTCTGAGTATAGGAAAGCATAAATCATAGAAAAGGGTCAAAACATCATGAAACTGATTAAAAGCTTCATTTAATTCTTCCGTTTCATATATTTCTGAAAAAGTCAACGATGATAAGCTACATATAAATTTTTCTATGTTCTCCTTGCTATAGTCACGCCTTTTTTCAAACCAGAAAAGGCGTTGCATATGCAAGGCTTTGGAACGGTCAAGTTCAATGTCAAATTTTAGAGTTTGGCCAGTTTCATGGTCTGATAATGCTAGAATGTGTACATTTGCATTGACATTGTCTAAATTACTTGCTATTAGATCGATGCAAGAATTTTTCCGTGTAGGTTTATTTATATGGCTTGTTATGTTGTAGTTGCTTAATATAGAGACTAGTGCTTTAGAATGTTTACTTTCAGTAAACATATTAATATTCCAGTCTCCACATAATATAACATTTTTGTTGCCTCTTTTTAAAAGTTTTTCGAGAAGTGAAGCTAAAGTTTCCAAAAAAATAGCAACATTGGAATTGTTAGGGACCCTGTAAATACAAACTATAGTGAGCCTCAAAACAGGGATCTCAGTTGCACAGCATTCAAAACTATATAAAATTGGCTCAATGATATTTATCGGTCTACATTCAAATTTCCTCTTTGTTAAAATACAAGTTCCACCTCGTTTTTGATTTGGCCTACAAAATGAAGAAACTAGTTTAAATTTTTTTAAGTTAATATTGGTTTCTGTTCCTTTTTTTACATTTGTTTCGGAAAAACATATAAAATCTACATCAATACCATTGCTCTCTAACTCTTCAATTATTATTTCTATCCTATCTTGCTTATTAACTAGCCCAGCTATATTCTGGTGTAATAGAGTAAAGCCCTGTTTAGAGACGAAAAAATGATTCGTTTTTTTTGTCTTGGGTGTTTGTATAGGTCTGGACTTCAGAAGAAGGATAGGGAACTGTTCCCTTACTTAGGTCATTCTGTGTGTTTATACGGACATTTAACTGTTTCTTAAAGTAAAAAGGAATAGTTCCCCTCCTAAATCCGTTACACTCCTGACTATTGCGCACAAATGGCTTACTATATTTCTCTATTATCCGCTTCTTACAGTTTATGTTATCAATTTCAATGTTCAATTTCTGGCAGATAAAATTACGTGTTTGGGTTTTACTCGAAATCAAATCGTTACAGTCAACATAGTTGCAATTTACAAATTTTTTCAGTAGCAATTGAATATTTTTGTTTAGCTTTGATACATTGAGATGTGGATTAAATAAGACGCTGTGTAAAACAACGTTGACATTCTTGAGTTGGTACAAAATATTACAAAGGTTAGAATATACTACAAACGGGTTCTTATCATTGGCTCCTAATCCTAAAACGACCACATCATCTTTATTTAATGTGTGTACTTTGCTTTCTACGCTATGCAATATAATAGACGTCGTTGCATTTGACTGTGTTGTAGCAGTAACATCATATATATCATTCCATCTATTTCTACTTCTCTGTTTTATCATTCTTTCTGCATAACCGCTTACTTGCTGATCGCCTAAAATTATAATCCGGGGTTTTCTTACAGGATAATCTTCATTAGGCTCGTCTATTTTTAAAATTGATTTTTGTTTGCTATTATGTATGTATTCTTGCTTGCTTACAAGACTTGGAGACTTAATGCTCTCTATGTTGTTGAAATTAACGGTTTTTGGTGGTGTAAGTCTTACAGATTTACAAATTGTAGTGCTTGAGTGCAATGGTGATATTCTTGGTGTTTTCATTTGAATGTTTCTAATCCGTTTGGCTATAGGTGTCAATACGTGTTTACTTGAAGATGTGATTTCTGAGTTTGCATCAAATGTTCGTTTTATTAGAATATCTATGTTTCTATCCTTCTCTGCTAGAGTTCTCTTAAGGCTACAAATTTCAGTATTCAGATTATCAATTTCCTCGTGAGCTGAATTCAAATTGCTTTTTTGGGCCTCTAATTGTTGTTGGAGCGTTAATACTAAAGAGCTATCGATATCATTATTAACCGATTCATTTTGTGCTGTAATATCTAATAATGTTGAATGGACAAGCGTTCGGTATGTGTTAGATTGAGACTGCGATTGAGACTGCGAGAGTTCTAAGTCAGATAAGTCATTTTCAGATCTAGTTCTTTTATGTTTTCTTATAGTTACAAATTCCATTGTTTCGTAGTGTCGATTCAATTGTTAAAATATATCAATGATCTAGTTTATAGTCCTCGTGTAAAATTTTATTTTTATCGTCTTCTCAGTTATCTTAACAACATGCAGTGTCCACAAAAATAATATTCGTCATAATCAATAAATATGTAGATTTCTTATATGTATAATGTCCACAGATAATGTAATATACGTCAAAGTCCGTTTAAAAATGTCAAAATTCTTTAAAATAATAGCAAAAATAGGTCCAAAAATAAAAGCCCGTCGGGTGGGTTCGAACTCGTCACCTAGAGATCGGAATGAGGCATACTTAGCCGCTAGGCTAAACTGTCTTGTGGAGACTTGTCGAAATTAAGAATCAGTAGTGTCAGTATCATATTCGTTGCATTCATTCAAGTCAACTGTTTGACTGTGTGTGTTAGAACCGGTCTTTGTCTCGCTCAAGTGGTGTAAGTCCAAAGGTCAAGTTATCGAATCGGAGCAAAACTGTGTTAACGGCCAGTTATTTAAACTGTTTTGGTTATATCTTCCGAATTACTGGACCAAAATTGTTGATTTAAACACTGTTTTGTTTGGTATAATATCAGAAATGCACTCAAGATACTGTTATTAAGTTTTGATCAGCTGCTTTTACTCACAGTTCATGTAATTTTCAGAATCCATGAAGCAATTCTTTGTATAATGATATCACTTGTTTATTGAAGCCTAAGTTACACTTTTTTGTCACTGGTTTGCATAATTGTTCGGAAAAATATTTTTAACAAATTATTTACATCGGAGCCTTTGTTCACCGTGCAGCGCCCTCTGGCGGATTTTCAACGAAAAAAAAAAAAAAAAAAAAAAAAAAAAAAAAAAAAAAAAAAAAAATGTAGAGTGGTATTACCCATTGTAGTATCCATAGGTGGCGTAAGCGCTTTGATAGTCCGTTCGTCGTAGAGGGGCCAGTTAAAAGTCTCACTGTGGTCGAGTGCGGAATCTGTAAAGGGAAATCTGTTTTCGTGCCTAGTTTCTACTTTGAATTCACACAACATTTCTGTTCTTCCATGCATAGGTACATTTCTGCCGTAATAAGTCCATTGCTGGACATAGGCCTCCCCTATGGATATCAAATAATCCCGGTGCGGTCTAACGGCTGTCAAGATGATGATAATGAGTTTGATTGAAATACAATAATTACCAAGAAGAACAAACTGATTACTTCGAATTGTACGTTTTGAGGAATATGAGGTCTATGACCAGCAGTTTCGCCACAAGCTCTAACAACAATTAAGTACCTTTCTATTAGTTAGCTTTGATTTCTCATTTTTTGTTCATCTCTTGGGTCTCTTGGTCTCCATTTGGATCATGGACAGCTGTTAATGTTATTGTAGGTAGGTACAATAATTATAGTTATCTCTCATATAAGCACCTAGATAAAAAAGTACATACCTACTCTCAGAATCGATACCAGCCTTTTTGATAGCCCACTGCAGGAGGTAGGCTTACCCACGAGGGTGACTGACCATATCCACCACGCTGGCCCAGTGCGGGTTGGTGCAAGGATTACACATACACCGAATTTCTTTTACGGGCGTATGCAGGTTGTCTCACTAATACTCACAATGTTTTCCCTTACCGAAAAGCCAGTGGTGTGAAATTCCGTACCTACATAATTCCCAAAGAACTCATTGGTACGGGACCGGCCCCCCTACCGCCTAAGCAATAGCAATCGTAATAGCAATCGTTTATGACTTCATTTTAGTCATTTGGCACCGCCTATGTGATGTTAGCCATCAATTGCTTTGCGCGGATTGCGAAAGCAATCGTTGAATGAACAACTTTGATGGCTAACGTCACATAGGCGGTGCCAAATGGCTAAAATGAAGTCATAAACGATTGATATTACGATTGCTATTGCTTTAGGCGGTAGGGGGGCTATGAACCAATAGTAGGTTTACACATAAAGCGGCATCTTACAGTATAATTTTACAAGTCTCAGTAGAAAAGTGACATCTAGCGTCAAGTAGCCAAACTCTGTACGAATGGGGTGTTTGAAATAATAATTGTACTACTCGCCGTTAGATGTCGCAGTCAGTTTTAAAAATAATCTAGGAATATTAAAATAATAGTAATAATGGCTATAAAGCCTGCAATGCAATGAAACCAAATTCAGTGTCAATTTACTAAGTTTTTAGTTATTTGAGTGTTCTGACTGTCATTTACAAAATAAATACCTACCTATATCTGACAGATCTACAATCTACATACATCGTCTTGAGCATCGAGTAAGGAAGCGTGTTTATCAGCCCTTTTTACCTATCAGGTACACTTCGGAGAGTGCGCCCAGGAGTTGTCTGGTCCCATGCTCGTTTCCTTTCTTCTATCGTACGTCTAGACAGACGCGACCAAAGCGCCTCCTTTTTATGGTGGACACTGGACATTCTGCGCGTTAGAACCAAGCTTTTTGAATCGTCATTCCTTAACAAACAGCTAGAATGTGGAACGCTTTGCCTGGGTCTGTCTTCCCGCTAAAGTACAACGTGAGTGTCTTCAAATCCCGAGTATAAATAGGTATCTTTTAGATAAGCGTGCTACACCCTAGACCGCATATATCTGCTCAAAATTAGGCAGTTTGTAGTGAAACCTATACGAAAAAAAAATGAAATTCTTTTATTGATAAAAATATGTACTAAACAGGATCTGTGCCCTTTGTTAACTAACATTTTAGAATTAAATTAAAATTGAAATCTTATGATAATTAACTACGTATCATGGTACAATTTATAGTGACTAGTAGTTCCTCGTACAGTAGACCTCGCGAGTGTTAATTTGTAGCATTTTTTGCAGCTCATTTATTACAATATCTACCTAAGGTTTACTAATAGGGTCCCGTTTCTACATTTTGAGAGCAGAACCCTAAAAAGCAACATAACTTTTTGATGTAGAAAGTATGAGGGTAGTATTTTTTGTAGAAAACTAGTGGTCCGTCGGTTCCAGCCGCTGCCCTCATAAAGCTCTCTCCATCACGTCGCAGCCTCCGCTGCGGTTTTTGTCGTCAGCGGAACTGACGCAAGACTAGTATGGATATAGCTTAGCATGGCTGCCGCCAGAATTGTTTTCAGGAAGGTGCATCTGCGTCTTAGTAACCGCAATATTGCGGAGCCTGTGGCATCACCAAATGTACTTTTACATTTGTTTTGTACATTTTTTGATCCCTGCCAAAAGTCAAAAGTCAAATTCTCTTTATTTCGTAGACAAATTACATGTTCTTGAAAACGTCCGTTAACAATGCTTTTATAATATGCTTATAGAATTATTACTTAAAATTAAATTTTATTACAAATACTTAAAACTTATCAAAATACAACTAAAATATATCAAATTCAACAAATTAACAATTGCCGGCGCCCATGCATATAATAATAATAATAATAAAAAAAAAAAAAAAAAAATACCGCTGTCAGACCAGACGTCTATAAAGATCAAATTTTGTAAAAATTGTATTTTATTACTTTTTCTAGCATTTTTCTGCAGTATTTCAAAAATAACAATAACTAAATTATATTTCCATTCAGTCAGATATTATATTTTACAATGGAACTGTGAAAAATAGAAAGAAAACTCAGACACCAATACCTATTTGACATTCAACATGACACGTCAAGAAAATAACAGAATCAAATCAGAACAATGTTTACAAGGTCTAAGACAAAAATAACAGCGGATACAACAAGCGCACGACCACCACCATCGCCCGCCTCGTCGTCAGCTCCGAGCGCATCGTCGGGTGATGATTTCCACACCACCCGCGAGACGAGCGGCTCGTCGAGCGACACGAGCGGGCCACGGACGCCGCCGCCGCCACGACCACCAGCGCGACGACGAGGCCGTCCACCGCTGCCGGCACGCTTGGGGCCTGTGGGGCATCCTGCCCCGCCATCCGCTCCCGCTACCGGTGGCATAGTGCGTCGCATGCGATGGACTCAATCTATTAACGAGAATTGCATGCGCGCGTACTTTGGGGCTACAGAGGGGGGAACTAACTTGACAGCGTACTGTGCCAGAATGCTGCCTTTGTTTCAGGCCCTTGAACCGACCGTGGCCGTGACTGCCCAACGACTGTCGGATCAAGTGCGGGCTATCCACCGGTGCAAGCTGCTGGATCAGTCCGTAATTGATCGGCTCCGCCTGGAGTCGCTGCCTACTCGCCCTACTACTTCCTCGACGCGGGACCTGCCCGTGCCTGTCGCGTCGTCAGCCCCGACAATGGCTTCAGTGCCGATGTCGGCGGCGACATCTGCGACACTGGCTGATCCTGCAGTCGACGAGGGAGATGGCGCGAGTATGAGTGTATCTAGCCAGGTGAGTGAGCAACTGAGGAGGGCTTTGGAGGACGCGATTTCCCAGTATCGGTTCGCACCCGACTCTAGGCCGCGACTGCCACGTTTGCCCACCCATAGACGTAATTTGGCGCTAATGGCAGCCCTAAACCCTTTGCTAGCCTCGTATTTGCGGGCTAGTGAAGGCCTAGTCGATACCCACTCGATCTTGTACTGCGGCGCCATCGCGGCGTGTCGCGTTGCACGTGTTAAGTTTCCGGACACTAACCGTGCACCGCGACCCGCCGGGGGTGTGCCCGCGTGGCAAGTGCGGATCCAGCGGCGTATCGACTCGTTTAGGACTCTCATAGCAAAGCTAATCTGTTTCAGCCGGGGGAATAACCGCCCTCGAGTCATGCGTTTCGTGACACAAGCCTTTGCCGGGACTGGTATCAGACCCCAGCACTATTTGGCCAGTGTCACGGAACGCATAGACTATCTGAAACAAAAAGTCTATGCGTGGGCAAACCGCATTCGTCGCTACAGAGAGCGTGTGGACCGATATTGGCTAAATCGCCTCTTCCAAAGTGACCAAAGGAAGGTGTACCGAGGCTGGGAGAGAAGTGACCAACGTGTGAGCGAGGAGCGGCTACCGGATGCTAGCGCCATGAAAGACTTCTGGCGTGGCATCTGGTCGGTGCCCGTCGAGCACACGGAGGGTGAATGGATGCGTGTTGTTGAGCGGAAATGCGATACCATTGAAGCCATGGGATCTATTTTAATAGATCCCGTAGACGTTAGTTGTGCAATCCGGACGGCTCAGAACTGGAAAAGTCCTGGGCCGGACGGGCTGCACAACTTCTGGATAAAATGGTTTCGATGCTCGCATGACCGCCTAGCAACGCAATTCCAGGAAGCTCTCGAGGTTGGTTCTCTACCTAGCTTTTTCACCACCGGTGTCACCTTCCTGCTCCATAAGTCCGGTAGTACCACGGAAGCAAAGAACTATCGACCCATCACCTGCTTGCCTACCATCTACAAGCTCCTTACATCCATTCTGACTATCAAAATTAATGCGCACGTCGTTGCACAAAACATTCTGGCCTATGCTCAGAATGGATGTAGGGTTGGGTCCCGTGGCACTAAGGAGCTCCTCCTCATAGACATGACCATAAGCCAGCAAGTCCGGCGGAACAAGGGAGCCCTCTCTGCCGCCTGGATTGACTATAAGAAGGCCTATGACTCAGTGCCTCATTCGTGGCTCGAGAGGATTTTAGAGTTGTACAAAATTGATACAACTTTAAAATCATTCTTAGTGTCATGCATGGGGCAATGGGCCACAGTCCTTCGTCAACCGGGTGGTGGAGACGGCTCCGTTGGTCCGGAAGACTTGATAAGGATTGAGCGGGGAATATTCCAGGGTGACAGTCTTAGTCCATTGTGGTTCTGCCTGGCTCTGAATCCTCTCAGCACTTTGCTGAGGAATTCAGGGCTAGGCTATCGGCTTCGCAGACAGGGTGAAGTTATCTCTCACCTGCTGTACATGGATGATCTCAAGCTGTTTGCACCGAAATACCAAGACCTGGTGAAGTTGCTAAAGACCACTGAAGTTTTTAGCAGCGCCATCAGAATGGAGTTCGGTGTAGATAAGTGTGCGGTCATGCATGTACAGCGAGGGAAAGTTGTGGATTCTCCGAATCTACAACTTTCTGAGACGATGACTATCAGGTCTCTCTCCGAAGCCGAGACCTACAAGTACCTCGGTATGTCAGAGTCGTTGGGTATATCGGCAGTGGACATCAAGAAATCGGTGAAGGAGCGCTTTTTTTGTCGCCTGACAAAAGTACTTAATAGTCTTTTGTCCGGCGGCAACAAGGTGCGCGCCTTCAACGGTTGGGTGATGCCGCTGCTGATGTACTCCTTTGGCATACTGAGGTGGACTCAGACTGAGCTGGACGCCCTGGATAGGAGGGTCCGTCGACTGCTCACTTTGCATCGCATGCTACACCCGCGCTCGTCTGTCATGAGACTGTACATTCCGCGGAAGTGTGGTGGCCGAGGCTTTTTAAATGCCAAGGACCTCCACAACCGCGAAGTATACAGTCTCCGGGATTATTTCCGAAACAGTGAGCGTGGAATGCATTGCGATGTGGTGGCAGTTGACAGAGGCCTCACCCCGCTCTCCCTGGCGAAGGAGAACTGGCGCAGGCCATCGGTGCTCAGCACCGATGATCGCAAGGCGGTATGGAAGAGCAAGGAGCTGCACGGGCGGTTCTATCGGGCCCTAACAGGACCCGATGTGGACCTGCTCGCGTCGGTGGCCTGGCTGCGCTTCGGTGACCTCTTTGGGGAAACCGAAGGTTTTGCCTGTGCAATTGCGGACGAAGTTGTCATGACGAACAACTACCGGAAGTATATCCTGAAGGACGGTACGGTCGACATTTGTCGGGCATGCCACCGTCCCGGAGAGTCACTCAGGCACATTACTTCCGGTTGTTCTCATCTTGCCAACGGCGAGTACTTGCACAGACATAACCAAGTAGCCAGGATTATCCATCAGCAACTTGCTCTTCGATACGGCCTTGTCGAGTCTGAGGTGCCGTACTATAAGTACGCACCGGCGCCAGTTCTCGAAAATGGTCGTGCGTTGCTCTATTGGGACCGCTCTATCATCACGGACAGGACTATTGTCGCCAATAGGCCTGATATCGTGGTGATCGACCGGTCCCAACGCCGGGCAGTGCTCGTCGATGTCACCATTCCGCATGACGAGAACCTCGTGAAGGCCGAGAAGGACAAGCTCAGCAAGTACCTTGACTTGGCTCACGAGGTTACCGCCATGTGGGATGTGGACTCGACGATCATTGTCCCGATAGTCGTTTCGGTAAACGGCTTAATAGCGAAGAGTCTCGACCACCACCTTAAGAGGCTCTCGCTAGATGGTTGGGTCAAGGGTCAGATACAGAAAGCGGTCGTTCTGGACACGGCGCGCATTGTCAGAAGGTTCCTCTCTCTGTAGGCCCAACCACCGGTAGCTTGAGCCCCGCCCCGCTGCCGGCGGCACTCTAGGTTTAGGTTTTTTTATAGTATTTTGTTCTTTTATATAAATATTGTAAAAAAACTTAGATTTAAGAAAATAAATGAATATGATAATAATAATATAATATCGCAGGGGCGACTTTGTGGCGAGTCGTCGGTGAGTGGCGACACCGCGAACCCTGATTCCCTGGGGCTAAATGAGACCCCTGACTCCTCTCTTGCCTTAACCGGCCGGTTTGGAGTGGAAACCGCAAGAGCTAAGAACCTAAGCTCCAGGGTGGAAGTGTTAAAGGGCATAACGCCGCGAGTAGCGTCTAGTGAAAGCGCAGCACACCTCTCGACACCCTAAGCCGTCCACACCAATGTTGCCCCTCCGGTGCCAACTTACGGTAGCCTTTATGGGGGGCCCATTTAGTGGACGGCAAGTCACCACCCGCTACGAAATTTTGAAATGGGGCATGTTTAGCGGGTGCCGTACCTCATTCCATAGTCTAATTTTACAAAACATTTAAAATTTCACCAAAATAGCCCAGTAACAATATTTCAAGTCATTTTATATGCCATAGTTTCCATTTCACGCCATTTCATCTTTTTTATACCTACTACTGTTTTTATATTTCATAATAAAATTGTGAAAGGGGCCTCTCAATGTTGGCTTAGGCTCCATTGATGCCTAATAAAGGACCAGGCTAAGCCTGTGATTTCAGTTGAATAAAGAGGAATAATAATAAAAAAAAAAAAAAAAAAAAAATAACCGCTGACAGCCCAGACGTCTTTTTGGTCTTATTTTCTGAAAATTTTATATTTTTTGGTTTTTCGATCGTTTTTCTGCAAATTTCTACACAAAAGCAATAGCCAAATTATTTTCCACTACATTTAGATATTTTCTGCAATAAAACTTAAACAAAATATGAAGAAAAGTAAAAATTCAATATTTCACGAAATATGTCAACATGACGTTCAAAATATCGGACTACAGAATAAATGCTAACAAGATCAAAGACGAAAACAGCGGATTCGAGAGGCGCACGACCACCACCATCGCCCGCCTCGTCGTCAGCTCCGAGCGCATCGTCGGGTGATGATTTCTACACCACCCGCGAGACGAGCGGCTCGTCGAGCGACACGAGCGGGCCACGGACGCCGCCGCCGCCACCACCACCAGCGCGACGACGAGGCCGTCCACCGCTGCCGGCACGCTTGGGGCCTGTGGGGCATCCTGCCCCGCCATCCGCTCCCGCTACCGGTGGCATAGTGCGTCGCATGCGATGGACTCAAACCATTAATGAGAATTGCATGCGCGCGTACTTTGGGGCTACAGAGGGAGGAACCAACATGACAGCGTACTGTGCCAGAATGCTGCCTTTGTTTCAGGCCCTTGAACCGACCGTGGCCGTGACTGCCCAACGACTATCGGACCAAGTGCGGGCTATCCACCGGTGCAAACTGCTGGATCAGTCCGTAATTGATCGGCTCCGCCTGGAGGCGCTGCCTGCTCGCCCCACTGCTTCCTCGACGCGGGACTCGACCGTACCTGTCGCGTCGTCAGCCCCGACAATGGCTTCAGTGCCGATGTCGGCGGCGACACTAGCGACACCACCGGCTGGTCCTGCGGTCGACGAGCCAGATGGCGCGAGTATGAGCGTATCTAGCCAGGTGAGTGAGCAACTGAGGAGGGCTTTGGAAGATGCGATTTCCCAGTATCGGTTCGCACCCGACTCTAGGCCGCGACTGCCACGTTTTCCCACCCATAGGCGTAACTTAGCGCTTATGGGAGCCCTGAACCCTTTGCTAGTCCCGTATTTACAGGTTAGCGAAGGCTTAGTCGATACCCATTCGATCTTGTACTGCGGCGCCATCGCGGCGTGTCGCGTTGCACGTGTTAAGTTCCCGGACACTAGCCGTGCACCGCGACCCGCCGGGGGTGTGCCCGCGTGGCAAATGCGGATCCAGCGGCGTATCGACTCGTTCAGGACTCTCATAGCAAAGCTAATCTGTTTCAGCCGGGGGAATAACCGCCCCCGAGTCATGCGTTTCGTGACACAGGCCTTTGCCGGGACTGGTATCAGACCCCAGCACTATTTGGCCAGTGTCACGGAACGCATAGACTATCTGAAACAGAAAGTCTATGCGTGGGCAAACCGCATTCGTCGTTACAGAGAGCGTGTGGACCGATATTGGCTAAATCGCCTCTTCCAAAGTGAACCGAGGCTGGGAGAGAACCGACCAACGTGTGAGCGACGGGCAGTTGCCGGATGCTAGCGCCATGAATGACTTTTGGCGTGGCATCTGGTCGGTGCCCGTCGAACACACGGAGGGTGACTGGATGCGTGTGGTTGAGCGGGAATGCGAGACTATCGAACCTATGGGATCTGTTTTAATAGATCCCGTAGACGTTAGTTGTGCGATCCGTACGGCTCAGAACTGGAAAAGTCCTGGGCCGGACGGGCTGCACAACTTTTGGATAAAATGGTTTCGATGCTCACATGACCGCTTAGCCACACAATTCCAGGAAGCCCTTGAGGTTGGTTCTCTACCTAGCTTTTTCACCACCGGTGTCACCTTCCTGCTCCATAAGTCCGGTAGTACCACGGAAGCAAAGAACTATCGACCAATTACATGCTTGCCTACCATCTACAAGCTCCTCACATCCATTCTGAGCATCAAAATTAATGCGCACGTCGTTGCGCAAAACGTTTTGGCTTTCGCTCAGAATGGATGTAGGGTTGGGTCCCGTGGTACTAAGGAGCTCCTCCTCATAGACATGACCATAAGCCAGCAAGTCCGGCGGAACAAGGGAGCCCTCTCTGCCGCCTGGATTGACTATAAGAAGGCCTATGACTCTGTGCCTCATTCGTGGCTCGAGAGGATTTTAGAGTTGTATAAAATCGATACAACTCTAAAATCATTCTTAGTGTCATGCATGGGGCAATGGGCTACGGTCCTTCGTCAACCTGGCGGTGGAGACGGCTCCGCTGGCCCGCAAGACTTGATTAGGATTGAGCGGGGAATATTCCAGGGTGACAGTCTGAGTCCATTGTGGTTCTGCCTGGCCCTGAATCCTCTCAGCACTTTGCTGAGGAATTCAGAGCTAGGCTATCGGCTTCGCAGACAGGGTGAAGTTATCTCTCACCTGCTGTACATGGATGATCTCAAGCTGTTTGCACCGAAATACCAAGACCTGGTGGAGCTGCTAAAAACCACTGAAGTTTTTAGTAGGGCTATCAGGATGGAGTTCGGTGTAGATAAGTGTGCGGTCATGAATGTACAGCGTGGGAAAGTTGTGGATTCTCCGAATCTACAACTTTCTGAGACGATGACTATCAGGTCTCTCTCCGAAGCCGAGACCTACAAGTACCTCGGTATGTCAGAGTCGTTGGGTATATCGGCAGTGAACATCAAGAAATCGGTGAAGGAGCGCTTTTTTTGTCGTCTGACAAAAGTACTAAATAGTCTTTTGTCCGGCGGCAACAAGGTGCGCGCCTTCAATGGTTGGGTGATGCCGCTGCTGATGTACTCCTTTGGCATACTGAGGTGGACTCAGACTGAGCTGGACGCCCTGGATAGGAGGGTCCGTCGACTGCTCACTTTGCATCGCATGCTACACCCGCGCTCGTCTGTCATGAGACTGTACATTCCGCGGAAGTGTGGTGGCCGAGGCTTTTTAAATGCCAAAGACCTCCACAACCGCGAAGTATACAGTCTCCGGGACTATTTCCGAAACAGCGGGCGTGGAATGCATTGCGATGTGGTGGCAGCTGACAGAGGCCTCACCCCGCTCTCTCTGGCGAAGGAGAACTGGCGCAGGCCATCGGTGCTCAGCACCGATGATCGCAAGGCGGTATGGAGGAGCAAGGAGCTGCACGGGCGGTTCTATCGGGCCCTAACAGGACCCGATGTGGACCTGCTCGCGTCGGTGGCCTGGCTGCGCTTCGGTGACCTCTTTGGGGAAACCGAAGGTTTTGCCTGTGCAATTGCGGACGAAGTTGTCTTGACGAACAACTACCGGAAGTATATCCTGAAGGACGGTACGGTCGACATTTGTCGGGCATGCCACCGTCCCGGAGAGTCACTCAGGCATATTACTTCCGGTTGTTCTCATCTTGCCAACGGCGAGTACTTACACAGGCATAACCAAGTAGCCAGGATTATCCATCAGCAACTTGCTCTTCGATACGGCCTTGTCGAGTCTGAGGTGCCGTACTATAAGTACGCACCGGCACCAGTTCTCGAAAATGGTCGTGCGTTGCTTTATTGGGACCGCTCTATCATCACGGACAGGACTATTGTCGCCAATAGGCCTGATATCGTGGTGGTCGACCGGTCCCAGCGCCGGGCAGTGCTCGTTGACGTCACCATCCCACATGACGAGAACCTCGTGAAGGCCGAGAAGGACAAGCTCAGCAAGTACCTTGACTTGGCTCACGAGGTCATCGCCATGTGGGATGTGGACTCTACGATCATTGTCCCGATAGTCGTTTCGGTAAACGGCTTAATAGCGAAGAGTCTCGACCACCATCTTAAGAGGCTCTCGCTAGACGGTTGGGTCAAGGGTCAGATACAGAAGGCGGTCGTCCTGGACACAGCGCGCATTGTCAGGAGGTTCCTCTCTCTGTAGACCCAACCACCGGTAGCTTGGGCCTCGCCCCGCTGCCGGCGGCACTCTAGGTTTAGGTTTTTTTATAGTATTTTGTTTCTTTTATATAAATATTGTAAAAAAACTTAGATTTAAGAAAATAAATGAATATGTATAATAATAATAATAATTCTTTTCCTATCACTCAAAAACTGTATTTTTTTACTAAATTATTGTAAAAGGGCCTCTTGGTGTTGGTTTCGTCCCCATTAATGCGCTTCAAAGATCTGGGGCAACCCGTCAGTTGTAAATAAAAATATATATATATATTTTGGGACATCTTACACACGGCCACTGACCCCAAACTAAGCAAAGCTTGTGATATGGCTGCCAGAGACTGATATACTACATATACTTATTTTTAAATACATACTTACGTATATAGATAGTAACTAAATAACACCCAGACACAGATCAAACATTTATGTTCACTACATAAATATTTGCCCTAGGTGGGGATCGAACCCACGCCTCTTTGATCCAGAAGTTAGGGTCACTAACCACTGAGCCACCGAGGCAGTCATTATCATTATCTCATTCGAGGTAGGGGCGATAAGTCCTGCACTGACGTCCCGCATGGGGTGTTTTGTGCATTTCCCCCTCCAGCGTCTACCCGAGCCAGCCCAGCTCCTTAAAATAACGGAGCGTGGCTCTGGGCCGCTGGCATAACTGCTCCAGTGGCTTGGATGGTATACTGGATGGCGATGAGGATGGTGATGTCGATGCTGATGACAAAGCAATAGTAGCGTCATGCAACCCGCAAGCGATTCTAGTTTCTGCCGTGGCCTTGCAATGCCACAAAACATGCTCTACCGTTTTATTCTCCTGCAGGCAACCACGACAGTGTGGGCTGTCGGTGGCTCCCAGTTTAAACTCATCATATTCAAGTCGCGGTGACCAGTGATGAGCCCTACCATAAGTCGGAGGTCTTGTCGCTGCAACCTCAATAGATAGATCGTTTGTAATGTTTTTGTTCAGGGCTCATATACTCGTAGCACATGTAGCAATTCCAATTGACTGTCTCGGCTCAGTGGTTAGTGACCCTAACTTCTGGATCAGAGAGGCGAGGGTTCGATCCCCACCAGGGCAAATATTTATGTGATGAACATAAGTGTTTGCTCTGTGTCTGGGTGTTATTTAGTTACTATCTATATAAGTGTGTATTTAAAAGTAAGTATATGTAGTATATCAGTCTCTGGCAGCCATATCACAAGCTTTGCTTAGTTTGGGGTCAGAGGCCGTGTGTAAGATGTCCCAAAAATATTATTATAATATTATTATTAATTCAGTGCATGTGTGTAGCGTAGGTACTAGCAAGTGCAGCGTATAACGTCCACGTACACCTACTCACGAGGTGTAGGTAAGCCACAATTAAAATAAATAATAATAGGTCCTGCCGTGTGCGTAGTTGTGCCATTAGGAATACGTATTTTGGTTGTCCAACTAGTTGTGTGTAAGCAGTTGGTTCACGAGGAACTCCTCTTTTAGAAGGCTTAATGTCATTGCTGGTAATTTTTTTCGACGTTTTATGACTGAAATGATGCTGATTAACTGTAACTAAAAAATAGCATCAAAGAGAGCGTATCTTCTTTATTCTGTCGTCAAAGTCCGCCGGTCAGCTCTACGTTGACAAATGTGGTCCATTTCGCCGCTCGACGAAACTCGGAGCGAAGGGTTAGTCGACAAAAAATTCGCTTTGGCAGCTTCTGTCTAGGTTATGTGTGTTTTATTCAAAGGAGGCTTGTTTTTGATTGCTTCCTGGTACCTACTGATGTCCGATATTCAATTTACTCGTAAGTTATTGATCTTACAGGCTGATGCTTTATTTTATGTTTATTTAGCTATTTATTTCGCAAATTCGGTGTAGGTAGGCACAGACGTACTACCAGAGGATAATGTAGTCGATCAAGAAAATCTGAAGGAGATGCATTGATTTAATTTGGCATGAGTTAGAAAGAGACGGAAATATCTCGAGTGGCTATTGCCGGGTTTTTTCTCCGGATAGTGACAAATTCTATCTCATATTTAACAGTGTTGACAGCTCTATTTATTTATTTATTTGTTTATAGGCGAGCATTGTATACTGATGTGCCTATATCAAGCAGAATCAAATAAAATTAGTATTTATGTGTTAAAGACATTTTTTCCTTCTTAATCCAAAGGTCCAGTCTATTCTTAAATGTGTTTACAGTTCTTGCTGAGATTACATTCTCAGGCAACCTATTCCAGTTGTAGACAACTCTATTGCATAGGATGTGATGTGCAGTGTTGGTATGTGATGGTGTAGGCTGCAAGAATGGCGTCTGCTATCTCGCATATTTTCGTTTAAGGTGTACATGTTGTGAATATGCGGAAGATTATAAAAGCCATTGAGAATCTTGAAGGTCTCAATTAGGTCTCCACGTATTCGTCGTTCTTCGAGGGTCGTGAGACGAAGAGCTTTTAACCTATCTTCATAGTTTTTGCGGCGTAGAGCATATGGAATCCTGGTGGCTTTTCTTTGTAAGTTTTTCTAGGTAAGATTTTCAATATATTTTTGTGGTTGAGAACGGTCTAAGTGACGTACAGCGCTATTGGTTAGTTTGATCTCTGTGGATGTCGGTTAAAATTTGTTTTTATAAATTCGCCGAGTACATAACAAAACCAGTTGTTCCATAGGTAATAAGTAGGTTCATTTTGTCGAGAGTAGGTAGGTACCAAGATTACCTTTTTGTATAGATTATAACAAAACGAAAAGAAAGGACTCGCATTCAGCGTGATCCTGGGGCTCTATTTTTCAACTTCGAACGCCTGGGAACGTAGAGTTTGTGTAAAAAGAGAGCCGTCGTGGGGTTACGGCGAACTAACAATAAGATTTTAATCAGCAGCCAAGGTACCGACTATAGTGATGACCGAGTCTACCGATGAAAACCGAATTAGTGTCTACTTCTTCTTCTTTTGTTTGGCGTCGCATTATTGTGCATTTGCCAGTGTCAAGTATTAAGTTTTAATTATTTTTGATATTTTATAAAAAAGTTTGACAGCTGTCACTTTGACATTTGTCATACCATTTTAGTATGCAATCTAGAATAGAATCTAGAATATGACAGCTGTCACTTTTACACCTATCCTACCATTCTTCTTCTTCTTTTGTTTGGCGTCGCGTTGTTGTGCATTTGCCAGTGTCAAGTATTAAGTTTTAAAAATTTTTGATACTTTATCAAAACAGTCACTGTCGTACTCACGTCATAGTCCAATAAAGTCGCGGTCAAGTCCAAACGTAGTCCAAGTCATACCTCAGTAAAGCAGTGGAGACTTTACTAGAGGCGTATATGGAGTTTTGGTACCAACACGCAACGACATGATTCGTCATATTATATCACTTGCCTACACTCATGCACGTAAATCAGCTCATAATCATCGAAATACCACAATTTTTCACTAATTATCACTGATAAAAACACAACTTTAACAAAATAATACAATGAGGCGACATGATTTTTCCGCGTTCCCGCCAAAACTCACGGGCGACCTCACCTACGAAGCTTCTCTTTTTGCACTAACTCTACTTCTACGTAACTTTGACAGATTGTTTGAAGAATCTCTATGTTGTTTTTGGAAGTTGCGAATACTCCACACAAGTACCGTAGGTATACGACCAAGCCGAAGTTGAAAAATAGGGCCTCTGTGTTTTTATTTAGATCATCGGTCCTTGTCGGTGGACATTTTAGCTCTTACATTGTTACGGCCCCATCGGCCATCCGCTCTACGAACTATGTGTCCTGCCTGCTGCCACTTCAACTTACTAATCCGCTGGGGAATGTCAGTAGTTTTGGTTCATTCATCATTTAATCGCGTAGAGAGACTCCAATTATAACCCTTTATAAAAAGAAAATCACAAAAAATTTAATGAAGGTCATGACAAGTCGTTCGGGAGGTTGTAATGCTACTTTCAGCTTACATACTTTTTGAGACGCACTTTAAAATACCAGTCATTTAAGAGGCATTAGGTACATAAAACGTGGCACTGCTTTACCACCTAAAACTCTCTGTATAATATATCCTTTGGCCCTCCCCCTCCCAGTATAAGCCACAGTTAGTACGAACTTCCTGAAAAACGTCGTAATGAAGTGTCGTAGGGTCGCTACTGTAGCGGCCAATGGCAGCGTCGGATACAGTTGCCAGCGCTGTCATTGGTTGCATCACTTTGATACTGTTTAGCTGTACTTGTTCGGTAGACAGTGTAGGCTGTTGTAGCTACGTTTGGTTATATTTTTGTAGAGTACAATATATACCTTTTATACCTACTTAAAGTCAGATCATCGAAGTGCTTCATTGCAGTCTATACTGTTGAAAGTCGTCGTTTCAGCCATAAGACGTCCACTGCTGGACATAGGCCTGCCCTATAGGTCTTCAATAAGACCGGTTAGAAGCGGCTTGCATCCAGCACGATCCTGTTGTCTTACCTAGTGAGTGAACGTCCTACGCTGCGCTTGCCGTAGGTGGTTTCTACTCGAGAACTTTTCGACCCCATCGGTCATAAGTAAAAACTTGAAATGGCATATAGCGCCTCCATTGGAAACCACAACTTAAAACCGCAGCGTAAAACCTCCTGTCACAAGGTGGACCCAAAGTCCCATTAAAGTCTACATACTTACTGGCAAAACAAGAGAACAACAGAATACTGGTACTTCCATAGACATAGTACCTACTCTAAAAAGACCCGGTTATAATGTTAATAAAATTAAGCAATGATGGACTAAACGTGCCCGTCTATGGGAAAAATCATTGTCAGTGAATTTTCTTACACTGTTTAACAATGATATAAATTCGTCGTGTTTTCTTAACTACAATATATTAGGTATTTAAATTATTCTGGAAACACCTCCACAAGATATTGATATTTTGAAAATTACCATTTTTATTCGTTAATGCATGACGATTAATTCGTCGTGTTTTCTTAACTACAATATATTAGGTATTTAAATTATTCTGGAAACACCTCCACAAGATATTGATATTTTGAAAATTACCATTTTTATTCGTTAATGCATGACGATTGATGTTTTGAATTTTCTTCAGAAAATAGTGCTACCCTTTAAAAACGTGAGCCCAGAGATAATATGGGTTCATTGCAAATTTCGACTAAGCGTACCTATTCTATATCTATATTCAAATGAATAAACAAATACCTATTCATATTCATGTCCTATACAACTTTTCATTTATCTAATGATTCTCATGATACGTGTTGACCTGAACAACTGACAAATGTAGTATTTTAATAATACTACTTTGACAGCCAATTTCAAAGTAGGTTAGTTGAAATTGAAATATGTTTACTGTACTGTATCTGTACTGTATCAGCCTTTTTTTAATAGTCCACTTCAGGACGTAGGCCTACCCACGAAGGGTGATTGGGCCATATCCACCACGCTGGCCCAGTGCGGGTTGGTGTAATATGTTTATTTGACAAAAATTGCTACATAGCTGTTGGATGATATGCCATAAGGGAAATTACAGACAAGAGTTTTTGGACTTAACTGCGGGTTCCAAACTCGGCTCGGCCTGTTTTTTGGTAACCCAAGTGAAGTTAAGAATTGCCGAAGTATACAGTGTGCGCGCTCTTGTTTACAGTAGATAGATAGGTATCTAGTATAATAATAGTGAAACATTTTGGATACAATAATAATATAAATTAGATAAAATAACATTATAATAATATGATAGAAGCCGTGAGGTCGTGGTTTCAAATCCCCGGTCTCGTACCAATGAGTTCTTTGGAATTTATGTACGGAATTTCAAACCACTCGTTTTTCGGTGAAGGAAAACATCGTGAGGCAACCTGCATATATACGTCCGTAGAAGAAATTCGATGGCGTATGTGAATCCACCAACCCGCACTAGGCCAGCGTAGTGAATATGGCCCAACCACCCTTCGTGGTGGTTTAATAGTCCACTGCATGACGTAGGCCTACGTCCTGCAGTGGACTATTAAAAAGTCTGGTAAAGTAAGTAAAGTAATATGATACGCGGTTAGACAACTAACGCTTAAATCAATCAACGCAAGTAAAAATATCAATTAAAATAGCATCAATCAATAAAATGCCAGACATAAAATCGTATTGGGGTTGTGGATCACCAGCTCTAGAGATGTAGTTCAACGAGTTGGGTGTAGGGATACGGCATGTGTCTTCAAATTACTCGCGTATACCGTATCTATACTCGCTGCCGTCTACGGGACGTAGAACGTAACGCGAAACAGAACTTGAATTTTTACAAATTATTATTTCGTATTCCAAAATTCTGTTGTGCCACGGTGATAAACGGACCGTTTCTAGTCTGTCGCACGTCATGCATGTATAAAAGTCGTTGGTTGCGTATACGGAAAAAATATTCTTCTGCAACGAGTTGCGTACGTAGAGGAAAAAAAAAAGTTGCGAACATTGGTTGCGTACGCGGCCGAAAGCGATTATTATGTATTTTTATATTTGTGACAATTTGTGCCTAATAAAATGTTGTTTTTCTATCTATCTAGCTACATATTAGTAGGGTTCCGTACCTCAAAAGAAAAAACAAAACGTTTATAGGATCACTATGTTGTCCTTCTGTCTAGTTGCGCGTACGTGTGTGTGTCAAGACCTTTTATCTCGGGAACGCGTAAAAGTATCGAGTTAAATTTAAAACTGCTTATACAGATCTACGGTTTTTTGCAGTTGTGAAAAATTCAAACTTCTCTGTAATCGTACATAAAAGTTAGAGCCGTTTGTGTCGCAAAAAAAAAACGCATGTTTTGACACGCACAAAGTCACAAAATCACAAGTGCACATTTACCTAGATAGGAATTAATCTGATAACTACATTTATAATTTTATTACAAAAAATAGAGCCTTAATGCTAGATATTGGGTCCCAAATTTAAATTGAGTTAATCGGATCGTGTGGGATATCATATACATATATAGAATACTTTCATTAGCACAAGCTAAAACAGTTATTTAATAATTTTTACAATGTTTAATTTTCGGTATATGATAAAAATATAAAAATAAAATGAGGAGGAGATCTAGGAAGAGATCGTTTTATACCAAATAAGTAGGCAGGTACCTACTTTTGTTACTTACCTATTACATCTCAAAACTATGCCTTCTGTCATTGCAGTCAGTCAGAGAAAATTGATTTAAATGTTAGGCTTACGCTCTCAACGCGACGTTACGTCGTAAGTCCGTCCCCGGGCGCGGGTGGCGGGTGGTGGGGAGGTGAAACAGAACGATATTCAAATTGCGAACATTTCATTTTAACGCTTGCGAAGATATTTGCTCGCTCCCACGCTGGCTAGGGATGGGGTAAGATTCGATAGGTAAGATATATCGATAATAATTTTTCAATTTTTGAAAGATTCTTACTATACAAATACCTAGGTAAGATTGTGGTAAGAGATGATCTGAAAATTATTAGACCTCAACGCTACGTACTGGTTTACTCTGTTTGTTAAATTCGCTATATAACGCCTATGAAGATATTAGAATTAAAGCAAACATTAATTGTCGATATTTTGTGCAAGTATAAAACAAGTATATTGTTATTATTTGTAAAGTGCAAAGATGAGTACAGACAAAATAGAGCCGCACATAAGTATAATTCATTATTAACAATTTTTACAGTAAGGTCAACTCTGAAGTCACGAAAAAAATGTTTCAACAAAACATTCAAAGAACTTCTCCTCAACAAAATGTAACGAATAGCTACCTTTTTTTATTTTTCTGGCAGACCTTTGCATGTAGCTCAGTAGGTATGTTTTGTATTTGAATAAGCTAGTAATGATAATACTTAAGTACCTACCAAATATATTCACACCTCTCATTTATACCTACTCTTGTTGTGATCTCCTTTCGTTCAGTGGTTGCCATGTAGAGATCGCTGTCGGCGATAAGGCCGCCATTTGTGGCACTTATTTAAGACGTATACTTTATTTATACCTTGTTATAATTATTAATATTAGTGCACACAATAAAGTGTTCTGTCTGTCTGTCTACTAAATATTGTAGGTATACCTAGGTCATAAATACGTACAGGTTTTCTTTTGTAATATTGTTGATTGTGCGAACAATACACATTTTTTCTACCTATTTATTATAATAATCACACATGATTCAAAGCCTAAACGAAAAGACTTATGTCTATAGTATTTACTAAATATTTTATATCGATATACTTACACCCCATCCCTTCGCTCGCCAAGTTGAGACGTTTGCGCAATGTGAACATTTCGCGTGTTGATCGCTCCGCTGCGGAATTCTCATTTACTCCCCCTCCCCACCCCCAACCCTTACCCCAACCCCCACTACCCCCCACCATCGGCTCCTTCCTCACACCTGTATCTGTTAGTCTTGAGAGTCTTTACAGCTTTGGGGGAGGGTTGCTTTATTAATGCGAGATCAAATTTAATTTGAAATATTTATTTTTTGTCGTGACAATTTGCGTTATTTTATTAATGTATAGCCGTGGTGGCCTAAAGGTAGTGACACCCGCCTTGCAATCGTGAGGTCGTGGATTCAAATCCCAGTCCCGTACCAATGAGTTCTTTGGAATTTATGCACGGAATTTCACACTACTGGCTTTTCGGTGAAGGAAAACATCGTGAGGCAACCTGCATACTCCCGTAGAAGAAATTCGATGGCGTATGTGAATCCACCAACCCGCACTGGGCCAGCGTGGTGGATATGGCCCAATCACCCTTCGTGGGTAGGCCGACGTCCTGCAGTGGACTATTAAAGGCTGATACAGTACAGTACAGTATTAAAGTACATTTTTTTTCATCAATCAGCCATATGACGTCGTCTACTGCTCGACATAGGCCTCCCCTATGGATCTTTAATTAGACCGTTTGGAAACGGCTCTACGTACCTAGTATTACTAGGCACTTTATTCTAGGTATATGTAATTGGTACCTACTACTTAAGGCTAAGTATACTTTGATTCACCGATATCTTAACTTTAAATTTAAGACAATTAATACATAACATGCGAGATTTACTTCAAGGTCATTATTGTCGTTCCTGTTGGTATAGTATTACCTAACTGCAATTCAGACAGCAAATTCTTGGTGTTGCCAAGTATGCTAAATTTTCGATATTAAATTTAATATACCTAAATTGAAATTTTTTCGTAACATTTAAAAATATTTTTAGCCACTAAGTTTAATTTACAACTTGTACTGTAAAAGTTATAATGTATAAGTATTTTTTCTTGTAAATAAATAAATAAATAGATGCCAAATGCATTTAAAAAATCTATATAAACCTAATGTGACAGAGATTAAATCGTCATTAAAAAAACTACATACTTTAACTACCACTTTCATTGCATAGTTTGACTTAGTGTTTCTTTACGATCACTGAAGTTTTTACCACAACGGCTAGCACGGTCAAAATTCGGATGAGTGACCGCGAGTGGCAATTATGAATATGCGCTGCCGTGGCTCGTGTGACACATTAATTTGTGGGACCAGCTTATTAAATGGTTTAGCTATGGTGGGGGGCCTTAGGTATGTCTAACAAGACCTGACCATAGGGCTAGCCACCTGATCTATAAAAATTTAAATAGGCACCTATTACTTATTAGGTACTAACTACTTAAAATATTATTTTTTATCGTTATCACTATTTTTTAAATCGCTTCGAATGACATTACTCCTAATTATGAAGGCGTCATCGTGGTTAAACAGGGTTATTTCTAATCAATTAGCATCCTTTTAAGGGCCTATTCTGTACATCGAAACTAACATTTGTTCTGCGACTT
The DNA here is from genome assembly GCA_949316475.1 of Hypomecis punctinalis. Classification (NCBI taxonomy): domain Eukaryota; kingdom Metazoa; phylum Arthropoda; class Insecta; order Lepidoptera; family Geometridae; genus Hypomecis; species Hypomecis punctinalis. The sequence continues at coordinate 20,548,474 of OX438817.1, forward strand.
TTGTCATAACTAAAAAAAATTTCGTTGTTCCATAGAAAAATATCGTTCACCCGCGACAAAATGTATGGAACATCTGTTTTATTTTGAGTTTTGACAAAAGTAGCAGAACAAAAGTTGTTAGTTTTGATGTACTGAATAAGCCCCTTATAGGATGCTAATTGGTAGGATTAGGAATAACCCTGTATTAACAATTTAGAGTATTTCTGTTTCTTTTTCACTTTATTTTTTATTGCAATTGTTTGTCTAAGTACCTATACAAAAAATAATTTAACCCATGGCAAATATTAATAGCCTATGGCAAACACTTGTGAAGGGTTGCCAAAAGACTGGCCTGAATGAGTTTTGGGCCCGCTGTTACTCTAACTAGTCATAGGGAATTATTAAGTCAATTTTAACAATAAACAAATTGTACTTATTCCATAGAGCTATTAAAACCAGAGGGATTATGTGGTCGATCGTGAAAATCCGAAGGAGATGCATTGATTGAAAGGACATGAAAAATATCTCGTTTATTTAGTTGTTGCCGTGCTTTTCTCCCTATAGGGTCAAATTACAATTTATATTTGATAGTGTTGCCAGATTTGATTTTCCATATATTTTTGTGGTTGAGAAATGCCTCAGGCGACAACAGCGCTATATATCTGTCTTTGGTTGTATTCTTTCTTTGCTAATATTCATTTTCTTTGTCACATACACTACTTGTGACAAAGATCTTTTCAGAATAATCAAAATTCCATCAATTTGGGTATCAATACGAAATACTGAAACCTTTTCTTTCACACTTGACAACAGCTCTCGATCAACTCGCAAATATCTGCAATACTCAGATATACATTAATAATTACACTCTCCCCCTCCCACTCCATCCCCTCTCCCCATCCCCACCCCCTCCCCAGCTCTCATTGTAATTTAAATCGAATTCCCGGCGACAAGTAAATTGAAATATTTCAATTCGAACCCACCTTCCGTTCGAATTTAGAATTAAGTTAAAGATGGCGCTGGTTTTGTATCTTATTTTGAATTTGGAATTGGGTTCTGGGAATGGGGGGTAATTTGAATTTTGATTAGAACGTCGTGTGACGCGCTCTTAATGTTTTTGGAATAATAATTTTAGGTATGAAGTAGGCGTTTGTTAATCCTCATACGTTTGACGAAAGTTTTGTGAAACTATCTACCTACCTACCTAAGTACAAGATCATTTTACTTAGGTATTTCAAACTCAGGTACATAATATTTAGTTAAAATATAAATTTAAAAATTATATTTAGTTATATCTGGATACAACCTTATTTAGGGAATACGTACCTACCTAAATGTATAGTTTAGCAGTTGCTCTACTTAGTTAACAGTGATTTGTATTCGTCTGGGAATAAAATTAATCTCAAATTCAAATACTTACTTATAGATATATTATAATATAAATAAATATGTACATAATATAATGTACAATGATATAAGTTCACTCAGTTGATAAAGTACCTACCTACTTGAGCTTTATTGTTCCCTATGTAGAGTCGATCACAAAATTGTGAAAAAATACCAGAAGTGGTAGCAAAAGTAGATTCATTTTTACCCCTGGAAAGATAAAATATGCCATTTAATGGTATATTCAGTGTATACTTACGCTAAAATGACTCTAACAAAATTTAAGATCAGATATCGTAGGCACGTAAGTTCTTACTTACCTATGTCGTTCACACAACTGTTATGGGACTTACGACTATTTGCATAAATTGAAGATGTAATCTTATTGTTATACTTTATATTGATATAACATCAGTTTTATGCTGTCAAAGTCAATGAATGTCAATGCCAAAAAAAACCAACACGAGATCCTCCATCAGACAACATTAAAACTGACAAAACAGACAACCAACAGAAAATGGCCAACATCCACAATCGATAGTTAAAATCTCATTATAAACCTCTCCCGAAAACCAAACTGTCTAAACAATAAACGAAATAAACCCGAACAAATAAATAATAAACAAAAAGAGCGGAATACGCGATGCGAATAACAAACATAATTGTGTTTTTTGTGCTTCATTCAATAGCAGCTTTGTCCAGTAACACAAAAACGAGTTCTCAAAAAAGTCACCTTTATAAATTAAGTTTCAGGATCAGTTTCGACCAATCACGGGCCAGAGGCGGGGACTTCAAGCCTCCCGATTGGAGCTCTCGACTCTCTCATCTTACAACATTTTATATAACCGACTGATACAACATATACAGTTAACACTGCGCGCGAACGGGACGCAGATATGCAGCTGTAATACAGTGTGTCGTTTCGCACTCGTGCCGTCTCGCTCTCTACACCGCCCCGGCAACTGTCGCCCGAAATTGAAGCAACAGTGTTGTTAAAATCTTCAAGCGGAACGTGTGCTCTTAAGAGCGCGTCGGTTACATTTTGACGTTTCGGAATTTGAATTTTTCTGACAATTTTGTTCGATATTTGAATGGATAATGGTTTTGTGAGTTGGGGATTGTTTTTTTGTGTGTTTGTGTGATTAATATGGAGATGTCGCTGCCCAACGGTGTCGATGTGTCTCAATTGGTGCAGCACCCAGTGCTGGCAGCGCTGCCTCCGTTTTTCCTCCGTGCTTCGGAAAGATATCAGGTATTCAAGTTAGTTAGTATTCCGCGGCGATTTTAGTATCATGTACTTACTTAAGCCTGTTTATAATGTGTTTTGAATATTGATGGGTTGCGTAGTTGATATACAATGTGCTGATTTTTTTGTGGGAAAGTATAGTGTGGCGATTTTTGTGCGATTACAATGTGCTGGACTGTTCAGACTTAAGTGATCGAAAATATTTATCGTTAGACAATAAATACGCGTATTTACTTATAATAAATAAAAAATATGGTTTTGGAAATCCGATAGGAAAATACAATCAATTTTTTGCTAGAGTGGGAGAGTAGGTAAGCAGATCACTATTTAAATAGATACTATGTACCTTATGTAAGGACAAAAAACATAATAATAATATTTTAATCGTAAAGATATGTACTTAGTATTGTAAAATTTATTCGTTTAAAATTAAAACTTAATTCATTTGGTGGTGTTGGGTATAAATATAAGTTTAATACCAGCTTATGATAGTGGTTAAGCGGCATATTTTGAACAAAGATTAATCTTACTTTAAAAACGATTATTTTACATTAATATTTATGATAACTTATAAGTAGGTACCTATCACAAAAATAAACATAAAATATTCTCTACAAAAATTAAATAATTTATTCTTCGAATAAACTAATAATAAAATAAGTAGCAATATTGCACGAGTGGAAACGAGGAAATTCGAGGAAATGTAGAGTTCGCGCAAAATTTTACCGACGGGTCTTTAAAATTAAGTAATCTCATAATATCAATATTTAAAATGTACCTAGGAAGGCTCTACTCTACCTTACCTTTACTTACGTTAAAAGTATCGTAATTTGATTTGAAAATATTTGTTACAGAGTAATTTTTGAATCTCAATTTGCTTCAACTTTAGTAGCGTGCTTAACAACAAAGTAAATCTACTTAGAATTACATATTTTTACTTACTAGCTGACCCTGCACCATATTAAGAGAGACTGCCTCGGTGGCTCAGTGGTTAGTGACCCTAACTTCTGGGTCAAAGAGGCGTGGGTTCGATCCCCACCCAGGGCAAATATTTATGTGATGAACATAAGTGTTTGCTCTGTGTCTGCGTGTTATTTAGTTACTATATATCTATATAAGTATGTATTTAAAAATAAGTATATGTAGTATATCAGTCTCTGGCAGCCATATCACAAGCTTTGCTTAGTTTGGGGTCGGAGACCGTGTGTAAGATGTCCCAAAATATTTTATTTATTTATATTTATTAAGAGGGTGGTTACCTCTTTATCTCTCTTATCACCTAGGGGTAGGTAGGGGTATAAATAATAATTATTTTTCTCCAAAAATAGTACTTATAGCCCACGTCAACCGTGTCCAGAATTTGAATATGTAGTTATGCGCACGGATAATGTAACTTACACATTAGCACCTACTGTTGATTTTTTAAAAACGACGCAGCCGATTTCAGTAAAGTTTATATGAGTCTAAATTATTATCTACAAGTTCACCGAATAGTACACCGATTTTCGAGTTAATATGTTTTCAAAAATGCACAATAAAATCTTAATAAGCCCATAAGCCCGATTACAGAGGCGCCATCGTAATTATACACAGTCAGGTCATAAATTCTGTCACATGTTTAATATAAAATAATTGAAACAAGTTTATTTATCATGTAACCATTTATATACCAAAATGAACTTAACAAAACATAGATTCTTATGACAATAAAGTTTATTCAAAATGACCTCCGTAATTTTGAATACAGGCCTTCAATCTGCGCGGCCAGTCGTCTATCGCAGCACGAACGAGGTCCATGTCAATATCGGCGGCTGCCTTAATCAAGGATGTCTTGAGTGACTCCAAATTGGGATGAGGCTTTGAGCACGCCTTTTCCTCCAAGTGTTGCCATATCTTGTAATCTAACGGACTCAAATCTGACTGGTAGAGGGCCAGTCTTCGTGCCGGATGAAGTCGATTTCACGCGCCGCCAGCCAGTCTTGTGTGCTCTTCGCTCTATGAGCTGGTGCCGAATCTTGTTGGAATACCCAGTGCCTGTTATTGAACATGGTATGAGAAACAGGTTCAGGACTGTATTTTGATACACAACTGCATTCGTTTTTACACCTTTCTCACAAAAATGTACCTCTGTTAAGCCCCAATAAAAAACTCCCAACCATACCATGAGCGAGGATGGAAAATGACCTCGTTGGACACGCGAAATACGGTTGCTCGCTTCTTCACTACTGTGTGCGGACACCTTATCATTTTGTTTGTTGTAGCTCTCTTCTACGGTAAAAATTTTTTCATCCGAAAAAAGAATATCCCGATATTTTTTTCCCGCGTACTGCTTCAACAAAGCGCGGCATCTCTTTAGTCTCAGGTCCATTAGACGAGCATTTAAGCGATGTCCTGTTTTTCTTCGATATGCCCGAAGCCCTAAGCCTTCATCTAACACCCTTTTCACCGTGGTTCTGCTTAACCCCATCTGAAAGGCTAACCGTTTCTGCTTACGTTTGGGATTACTTTGAATTCGCGCCTTCACAGCTTTTATTACTGCTGGAGTCCTAACAGACCGAGGGCGACCACTTCTTGACCTGTCATCTACACTAGAGTCTACATTGTATCGTTTGATGGTACGATAAACGAATCTTTTGGTTATATTCAAATTATTCAGTATGTCAAAAATTTGAATTGGCGCGTAACCGCAACGATGCAACGCAATAACTGCAACACGGCCTTCTTTAAGCGTCCACTCCATATTTAAAAATGAGTAATATTCTAAAAAGCATACATTTTTATTTTCATGAACAATTCGAATTCAATAAACTTTTTTATGGCCAGCATTCTAAAAGAAAAGTTTGTACTGTGTGACAATACTTATGACCTGACTAGGTATTAGCTAAATAGCGTAGTTCTGTGTTTTTTTCACTTTAGGCATTCGATAGAGAGAACGTTTTTTAACTTGCTATTAAATTTACGCTGGCGCCTCTGTAATCGGGCTTTATGTACCTAGATATATTTTCATACTCTCGAATCGCTTTCGACCAATTTGGTTTTCGATAGGATTTAGTAATTAATGATATTATTGCCAAATATTTATATTATCAGAAGCGCTACAGTAGGTAAGTTTTTCATTTCTTTGTGGGGAATATCCATCAAACCAAAAATCCTTGACGACAAAAATCAATTCTAAAAATACATACTTATAAGTTTAGGCAAGAATCATTGAAAAATGAGACCTGAAGAGAAGAGTCAATATCCGAACACACGAAAGCAAAATTGTTTATTCAAACTGAGACTCTCTTTCAATGCGTTTGCTCGGTCAATTATACTCCATAAAATTTAACTTGATCTCTGCGACAGCTGTCAGAAAAATCACGCCTATGAAGTCCTGAATTTCTTAATAGTACAGACAGTACCTGTCAAAGTCATACTTTATGGGCATGTCGATTAGTGATGGGCGACGAATGATCGTGACCACAGAGTTTTAGATAGAGTTTTATTTAAAATATCGATAGTTTATACTAACGATATTTTAAATAAAACTTAATTTATCATTAATTTTATTGTATATTTTAATATCATAATATTATTTACATGTGTAATTAAATTAAACCCAATCATATGTTACATTAGCATTGATAATAGTGAAAAACGTCGATAAATACTATCGTTACATTATTATGAGTATTTAATTAATATCTTAACATTATTTACATGTGTACATACTTGATCTTAAATAATAGTAAGTAAATAAAATCCAATTTCTCACCTTCAACTACTCATTCGATTTCATTACAACATTGTTGGAAAATCGATTTTTTCCACCACTATCTCAACTCTAAATATGTCATTAAGTAACTGTCGCAGAGATCAAGTTATATTTTATAGAGTATAGTAAGAATATCTTTTTACAAAATACAAAACCATAAACTGTCAAAGCGTACCCTTGAATGCACTACTAACTAAATATTATCATTTTTAACAATTCCTTTCAACTGAATAACATTTTTATACTCTAGCTAACAATATAATAGAAAATATGCAACAAAATAGCAGTTTCAAGTATCACTTCCCGTCTAATAATATAATATAATCAAATTATGGTATCACCACCCTAATTACATTGTAAATTACAATTACAATGTTGTTATTCGAATTACAATTGAATTACAATTGCAAAAGGGCGCGTAGTAAATGACACTTACAATTTACAGTATTGTAGGGCGCTGTTTGAAAAGGTTTTGTTGTAATAATACTCAAACAAAAAAGTTTTGACATATTGTGTTTTATGAAGGTTTGATATAAAATAAAACAATTTTAACCGACGAAGAGGGATATATTTTGTCGATTCCGAGTTGCAATTTTGTACGGGACACCGGACGGCTGATTTTTTTCATCAAATTCCGGATTGTTTTAGTACAGTCTTTCAGTATAACTCTGTAGGTATTTACATAGGGAACTTCACATAGCATATATATTTTTTTCCACAGATATCTCATTTCATTTATTTATCATAAGTTAATTGTGTATGATATAAATGTGTTATGCATTTATATCATACACAATTAACTAACTTAAAGATGTGGGTACTTAAATGTAATCTCAAAGTAGGTATGCATGACAAATGGCAATAAACATAATTAACAGTAGGTAATGCGAAATAGTAAGCTTTGCGAAGCAGCCCTCACTAGGAAAACCCGTGTCGAGGACTACTGCAGCCCGCTTTTCCCGCCTCATAGCCGAGCAAACGTATGCGAAAACAATTAGTATATATTCTTCATACACTAAATTTAATAAATACTTATTTTATTAAAAGAGGTAGAGCAAAATGAGTCTTTCATTGTGGCATAACGAGGTTTTATTAAGCACAAAATAGCCCAACGTGCTTCTCAGCGGATTAACAAAAAGTGGCAGTGGGTAGGTCACGTAGTTCGAAGAACGAAAAAGTTCTGGAATGGCGCCTTAATGGAACCCATCTGGGCGTAGGACGTCCTCCAATTAGGTGGACCGATGATCTAAACAAGGCCGCAGAGTAGCGCTGGATGTAAGCCGCTTTCAACCGGCCTTATTTGAACTCCATGGGAGAGGCCTATGTCCAGCGGTAGACGTCCTACGGCTAATTAATGATGATGAATGACATCATAGTCACTCGTCAATAAATGTAGAGTGTATGTTCAACCGACTTCAAACAAAAAAGGAGGTTCCCAATTCAATCGCTTGTTTTTTTTGTATCTATGTACCTATGTTTACAAATATTTACAATTTTTTTACAAATAGTTTATTTTACAAAAATAATTTTACAAAATCATTATCGCACTAACAGTAAACACAACTTAAGTTTAGGAGAAATCCATCACAAGTACTGCAGAACCTACACTGAGAAATCATCTCGTGTCGTAGGTGTCTGCGTTACTTCTCAAATGAGCAATTATTGGTCGTGTGTTCTTGTGACATCATCTTCATAATGTTACGAGAAAACTCCACCAATTATTATGATTTTTGTAATATTTTTTTTTGATTGGTCTCTTTTAAATTTTATCGAAATCGGTTAAAGGTTGTTTGAAAAATCACATCAATTTGGAGTAAAGTCGATGGTGCCATTTTTGAAGAAAATTATTTGTAATGGTCTAAGAGCCGGTGAAGCTGGACCTTCACCGATGTGATAACTAGACAAGTCATTTTTTTTTATCAAACCTTATTAATTATGTATTTAGGTACAAACACGGCTATGATAGCAGCCTATCGAAGTGTTCATGTCATGGCTATTTTTGTTTTTAAATTAGAGGTTTTTTGCAAACAACTCATTATGATTAATTTTGTAATTAAATCATCTTTCTTGCGGTAAAAATTTGATTGGTTATCAGATCGGTGTCGTAGTTACCTATATTGACATGCTTGTACAAGTGTACACACCTACTTGCCAAATAGCCATGAACGAACATACCTAAGACAAACCTACCAAGACATATTTTCTATACTAACAGCTATTATAGTTGGGAAAAAATATGGATATCAAAAGAGTAATAAAAAACATTGTAAAAAATCGAATTATTTATTTATTTCAAACATTGCATTAAATTTATAAATATGTAAAAATTTGCTCACTTAGCACTAGTTACATATTCAACCCTGTAACGGCGTCGCAAGTATAATTATTATACAATTAATGAGTTTTACACTTACAGAAACTATAAAACAATAAGGAACTTATGAAACTTATAACTATAACACTCATCATCTGCTTACTTCTGCGAGTCAGAAACATTTTTGTCTTTCAAGTAATCTTCTATACTCTAGTAACATTTTTTGATCAGTATTTCTTTAAGATTTTTATAGAATTTTCGGTGGTTCTTTTCCTTTCGTAGATATTCAGGTAGTTTATTAAAAATATTTATCAACATATATTCAGAGCTTCTCCTTACAATTAGGTAAATATAACTACCTAGTCATGAACTCTTTTCCATAGGCAAGTTAACATAAGCGCGTTTGTAAATAGGTACCTAAATAATAATAATATTTGACAAAAAGTATGTCTCATCTGATTATCAGGTGAGTAAGCCCAGCACATGCCCACACTCGCATTGGCCGTCACGAGCCGCGTGCGAGTGTCAGTATTTGAAACCTATGGTACAGTACCGTTCTCCGCATTTGTTCCTACGAGTCGACACGGGCACGACATAAGCGAGTACGCGCGTGTCGGCTAGGTGGCCGAGACACTAATAGTTGTTCGTCCACGTCTCCCCGACTACAATGCTTATTTTTCTTTTCAGCGGACGCCAAAATGCGCTCGGTGTCGGAACCATGGCGTAGTCTCAGCTTTAAAAGGCCACAAGCGCTACTGCCGGTGGCGAGACTGCGTCTGCGCGAAATGCACCCTTATTGCGGAGCGACAGAGGGTTATGGCGGCACAGGTAAATACCAATTTTAATTCTATTTGTTAAAAGGTAAGGTTCAGAGTCGCTTGTCAGCTAATAGCGCTACCGCTCTACGAGTATAGGTATACTAATATCAACCTTGTCTATGATTTTGAGTTCAGAATAGCTTAATTTGAAATAGCCTCTACCGCCCTACTTTTGCGTCAGAATCGAGCGGAGAACGCAATAACGAGCAATGCCGGTACGAATACAGATAATTTTGATCATTATTTCCGAAAACGTAAGATTCAAAATTTTTTCATTTGCCTAAATGTTCTAAAAGGCCACAAGCGCTACTGTCGGTGGCAATACTGCGTTTGCGCGAAATGCACCCTTATTGCGGAGTGGCAGAGGGTTATGGCGGCACAGGTACATAGCAATTTCGACTTTACAGGCTTTGTATTAGAGCTCAGAATCGCAAATAGCGCTACCGCCTTACGATTGCGTGAGGATCGAGCGGAGAACACAATAGCAAGCGATGTCGGTACAAATACAGATTCTTTTGATCTGTATGTTTGAAAACGTTACTATTAAAGTTGCCTAAATACGTTTCGGGTGGTGTCAGCTCTAAAAGGCCACAAGCGCTACTGCCGGTTCAGCGGTGGCGTGACTGCGTTTGCGCAAAATGCACGCTTATTGCGGAGCGGGAGAAGGTTATGGCGGCACAAGTACAGACTAATATCAACCTTATGATCTATTAAATTGAGTTCAGAATTGCTTAGTTGGAAATAGCGCTATCGCTCTGCGTTTCTTCAAGCTGATAGCGTAGCAAGCTGTGCAATATTCAATCCTGACTGAAGCTCACATACAGGTGCTCGTTGAATGGGTTTCGCGCAGGTTGTAGCTAACTTCACATCCGCCAACTTGTATAGTTCTGCCTATATCTACAGGTACAGTATTAAGTTAGTTGTGTGTCCGGTAGGTGGCGCTGAGGCGGCAACAGGCGCAGGAAGAGAACGAGGCGCGGGAACTGAACCTGCTGTACGCCGGCCAGACCTCCGCGCCACACCACTACTCCGACATGCCCGACGACTCGCCCGGTAAGCCTATGTTCGTTTTTAGCTTATAATAAGTTGTAATATTTCTAGGTTCTCTTCCTGGTTCTCTGCATACTTTGAACTAAGCTGTAAGGGAGTCATTATGACCATCATTATGAACAACTTTTACTGTGGGGCCAACCTGAATCCGAGAAAAAATCAGCTGTTCCATACAAAAATGCGGAATCAACAAAATGCTATATGTACTGTACTGTACTGTATCAGCCTTTTTAATAGTCCACTGCAGGACGTAGGCCTACCCACGAAGGGTGATTGGGCCATATCCACCACGCTGGCCCGATGCGGGTTGGTGGATTCACATACGCCATCGAATTTCTTCTACGGACATATGCAGGTTGCCTCACGATGTTTTCCTTCACCGAAAAGCCAGTGGTGTGAAATTCCATACATAAATTATTACACGACCTCACGATTGTAAGGCGGGTGTCACTACCTCTAAGCCACCACGGCTTTATGCTATATGCTATACTATAAATCGGCAGTTTTTTTTCTCGATATTTAGGTTCGCTCCATGGTAAAAGTTGTTCGTAATGATGGTCTGAATCACCTCCTTTCGGCTTGGTACACCAGTTCTGGATAACCCTGTAGAATCTGTGGCAGTGTTAACGGTGATTGCCGTAATATATGGCAATTTGAGTTGGGTTGGGTTTCTGCAAAATACGACAATTTCAGACTGTTTATAATCCTAAAAACTACTAAAAACTTTAATTATTAGTGTAGGTATTACAAAATAAAGATTTGAAGATGAACTTCCCCAAAGTAACACCTTATTAAAACAACATTTATTTCGCTCAATCAATAAAATAATTTACTATTATATATTTCCAAGAATAAACTGTACTTAAACGTTAGATATTACAATACAAAATAACTTTATTTTCACACCGTATATATTTAGAACAAGCCTAAACTAGAAAATGAAAAAATAAGCAATACTCCGGTACTTAAAAGGGTAAATATTAAGTGAAGTAAATGCGAAATCTTTTAATAAAACCAACATAAGAAAATATCCAGGTACGGTACAAGGTTATGCCTAAGCTCCATACATTTTACAATGTCTCCTTAAAGTCAAAGCTAAAAATATTTTACTCAATTGCGACAAAAATAAAAAAAAAACACAGTCTGTAGAAAAGAACACTCCGCCGTCGCCTGCCAATTAACGAAAAGTTAAAAACACAGCGGCGAAGTGTCGCCACTCGCGCTAACAGCCGAGAACCCGGGAACTGTCGAGAATTGGGTATTGAACACCCTCCGTTTTACATCGAAGGACAAGACTCTACTAAGCAGGAGCGGAGCGAAAAATGGAAATGTGTAAAGATAGGCTGAGTGTTAAAGTCCGTAAGTCTGCTAAGTAACCTATCGATTCATTAATTAGCCATAGGACATTAACTGCTGGACATAGACCTTCCCTATAAATCTTTAATAAGACCTGTTGGTAGCAGTTTGCATCGAAAGCGATCTTGTTATCTTAATGAGTTGAACGTTCAAAGACAACGAAAAATATAATCTTAATATATATAAATCTCGTGTCACAATGTTTGTCCTCTATGGACTCCTAAACCACTTAACCGATTATAATAAAATTCGCACACCATGTGCAGTTCGATCCAACTTGAGAGATAGGATAGTTTAAATCTCAAATTATAGTCGCAATTTTAATTTATTTAGCCACAGCAACGCGTGGCCGGGTCAGCTAGTAGTAAATAAGTTAAAAACACAGAAGCAAAGTGTCGCCACTTCGAATTGACAGCCGGAAACCGGGGAACTGTCGAGATTGGGTATTGAACACCCCTCGTTTTAGGTCGGGGGACAAGCACAAGACTCTACTAAAACTAGCGAAAAATGGAAATGTGTGGAGATAGACAAAGCGTTGTAGTCCGTGAGATCGCTACATCCTTATTACTACTTACTTAGATAATTATGGATTCAAAATTGTGGTTGTGTGGTGTGTGGTGGTTGGTTTGTTAAACATTCACGCAGTGGCGTGTCTGTCAGCCTACTATCGGATTCACTTCGGAGAGTGCGCCCAGGAGTTGCACAATCTGGTCCCCCTACCCTTTTCTTCTATCGTACGACTAGACAGACGCGACCAAAGCGCCACCCTTTTATGGTGGACATCCCACGCGTTAGAACTAAGCGTTTTGAGTCCACTTTCCTCATACGAACTGCCAGAATGTGGAACGCTTTGCCTGAGTCTGTCTTTCCATGAAAGTACAATGTAGGTGTTTTCAAATCTCGAGTAAATAGGTATCTTCTAGGTAAGCGTGCTACATCCTAGACCGCATATCTGCTTAACATCAGGCAGTGTGTAGTCAAACGCAAACCTATTTGAAATTAAAAAAAAAAACCACAGTTACAGAGCAACCTTTCAATTCGATTTTTGACATGGATATAGATGAATAGTCGGAAAGTGTCATAGGCTACTTTTATCATGGCAAAATAAAAGGTTTTTATGCGATATCTCAATAACCGCAAAATATCGCGCGGGCGAAACCGAGAGCAAATTCTAGTGCACGTTAAGAACGATGAAATTGATTGAATTGATGAAGCACATACTTTTTTTGAAGTCGGTTAAAAAGGTCAAGAGGTGCTTAAGTGTAACATTGTATAGTATAGGTATAAATCCCGATTACAGAGGCGCCAGCGTAAATTAAATAGTAGCTTAGAAAGCGTTCTCTCTATCGAATGCCTAAAGTGAAAAAGAAACAGAACTATGCTATTTAGCTAATATAGTTACGCTGGCGCCTCTGTAATCGGGCTTAATGTATACCTATTTATAACATAGCTTACACGTCACGCGCTCAAAATTAGTGAAGATGTAATACCTATGTAGATACTTTATAACTCACGAAAAAACATTGCCAGTTTACAAAACCACTAAGTTTCATAAAAGATGTAAGCGTATTCACCAAAATACTTGAAAATATTTCTAATTAAGCAATCTTTTCAACATAAACTACTCAAACCCGGCAACCAAGGCGTAAATTCGTATAATTAGAAATGAAAACATTTCCTTTATCCCGCGCTTTTCCTTGCACCGAAAGGTAGCGGTTCGCCTTCGCTGGGTTTCGTTTGTAAAACATCAAAGTGGGAGCGCATACTATTGGTTTCCGAATCTGAATCCAAAAATAATTTGCTACTTAGAACAAATTAGAACAGGGGCATTTTATACGACAATTTTCCATCTCGTTTGCTCAATCTCATATTATAATTAACATGAAAAATCACAATATGTGAATTTTCAAATTGAACTGCGGGGCAATTCTGTTAACCGATCTCTTTACTGAAGTGATACGTTCTTGAACCTCTCTCGTTTTTATGACAGTTCTGACACCTCAAAACTGTCAGAAAAACTGGAGAGGTTCAAGAACGTGTCACCTTAGTAACGAAATCAGTAAACAGAATTGCCCCGCTGTTTTTAACAATGAATAAAATAAACTAAGCAACAGTTATTTTTCAATCGTAAGTTCTCTTATGTTTTTGACACAATTCTGAGCCGATATATTTAACAAACGTCTTACCTATTAATTATGTTTTTTTCTTTTTGTAGCACATTTACATAGGTAGGTATGTAAATTATTATTCATATCCTATACATGTTAGGAATTATATTTTCGCTTATTTTAGAAGAATAACATAGCTACCGTGTCACCGTTAACCAGATAAACATAAACAGATAAACATATTTATTGGTAATTTGGTTTTAAAAATTACATGTCATTCAAATCTTAGTTAAATCATTTAGATCATTTGTTAAGTAACTTCAAAACAAAAGTATTGAACAAAATAAAAAATAATTCAATACGTAACAATTATAGTTACAAAATTAATTTGATTTGGATTCAAAAAGAATAATAATAATTATACAAAATCAAAATAATAATAAAATTCAATCGCATTAAGTTCCATAATTATTACACACATAGTTCATACAATTGACTAAGTCACAAGATCTCTTCTGCCGTTACTATTTAAATAACATTTTCGTTCCGTTTTGAAGAATTCGTCAATAGAATAATATGTCTTCGAGACGAGCCAGTTTTTTTAATTTAATTTTAAATATACTGTCACTGATTGCATCAGTGACGTCAGTCGGCAGACAGTTGTACACTGCAGGTCCCACCACGTGAGTCAGCTTCCTGGAGCGCGTGAGTCGCGTGCTGACCGTCGCGAGTTTGTCCACATTGCGGAGGTTGTACTTGAATGAGTTACTATCTCCTCGCTTCGCAAACGAGTCCAGGTTTAAGTTAATTAAGTGCTTATGATTTCTTTTTTATTCATACCTAACCTACAAGAGCAATTTGCTTCTGGCACTTCGCCGGCCGCTGCTGCGGCGCGCTCGCTATGCTCGCTCGGCTCGTGCGTTGTAGCGGTTACAAAACGTAGTTACAATGGCGACCTAAAATATTTTAATTTGTAATTGGGTAATGAACAAGATTATTTTTTGCAAAAATTAGCATGACCGACTTCACCCGTTTACAGAATTCGCGAATATTTCGCACGGATCGATGTAGCATTTTTCACATTATTGTTAATTTATCAAAAATGGCTCAGCCGATTTCAATAAAATTTAAATGGGACCAATTTCGAAGTATAGTCTTTCCAATAAAAAATAATTATTGAAATCGGACTACTATGTAAAAAGTTATGAGTGGTTATACATAAAAAAAAATATACGCGTCGAATTGTAAAGTAAAGTAAAGTAAAGTAAAGTAAAAATTTATTGCACAAACTGTGTAAAATGGTGGTACAAATTTTCTTAGTAACAACAGTCTATCCTAGCGGACATGCAATTTTTGGTAACATAAATTTTAGAGTTTACCTGTCTAAGTTAAACTATGTTACATTTTCTATTTAAGTTGGCATAGTTAGAGATTCTATCACCAATAAACACACATTTTATTTACAACCTATCATAGCCAACATTTGAGATCATTATATTTAAATAAATCTACCTATGTTACACTTACATTCTAAAAACAAAATAAAAAGTTATATATTTCGACCATTCACAACGTCTTAGCATTTTATATTTTTTCTTATTTATATTTAGGTACACTATATTTTCGAGATCGTCTATTTAGGAAGTATATTATTTTAAAATTCCTACTTCTATACAAAATTTTACTTCTATGTACAATAAAAATACTGTGATCAATTTTTCTTGGGTATTTACGACATCAGAAATACGAGTACCTATTTCTTTTTATCTTTAGATACATTATATTCTCGATATCGGCTATTAAGATTGATAATTCCTATTTCTATACAACATTATTATAGTAGCATAGATGTACTAGATACCTACTTGAGATCATATTTTTACAATTAAAATAATATTATTTTAGAATATCCACTTATCCATATGAAATAATGGCATCATTAATTAATTAGTTTTCTACAAAAAGCATCTGTTTACAAATACTGTTATTTACATAAATTATTATTTTGTGATTGCCATGTCTATATATTTATAGTCTTTATTTTCTTCTTTTTTTTATATAATCAAATTATTTCAAATAGTATAGGTATGGGCCTGATCCATGAGTACATGCATAAAATTCATTCATATCGTAAAATGCTTTTCCAATTAACCATGTTTTTAGAGAATTTTTAAATCTATATCCATCTAATGCCTTTATTTCAGGTGGTAAATCATTATAAGTGGTAATTGCTGTCATATATGTGCTTTTGTGAAACATTGTGTTGTTAGCCTGCGGCATACTTAAATTATATTTGTGTTTTGAACGTAAACTATGTGACCGCAAAGATTTTTGGTCAGTAAAATTGTTTGGATTATTTTTCACGAACATACAAAGTTCTAGTATAAAAATGCTAGTAACAGTTAATAAATTATTTTCCTTAAAAATATTTCGTACTGAATCGGTACTATGTAAATTGTAAATAGATCTAATACAACTTTTTTGCAGTTTGAACGTACTTTGGACATCAACTGAGTTACCCCAAAAGATTATACCGTACGTTAAGTGAGGGTAAACGTTGCCGTAGTATGCATTCTTTGCAATTTCTTCGGAGGAGACATTTCTCAATATCGAAAGAGCATAACGATACTTCGAAAGTTTTGCGTTTGTCTGAGAAACATGCTGTTTCCAATTCATATGACAATCTACAGTTACACCCAAAAATTTAGTTTCATTTACTTCATTCACTTTTGTATTGTTAAAAACAATATTTAGCTGTAGAGGCTGAGTTTTATAATTTCGAAATTGAATTATCTTTGTTTTAGGGATATTTACTTTTAAATTTAGAGTTTCTAATGCTTCGACAATTTTTTCTAATGTATGTGTTATTTCATTTTCAAATTCTTTTTGATTTAATTTTTGTTGTGGTATATACACAGTAGCGTCATCAGCAAACATAGTACAATTATGTTTAGTTGCTGAAGGCAGATCATTTACGTAAATCAAAAACAATAATGGCCCAAGAATGCTGCCTTGAGGGATACCTAAATGTATGTTTCGGAAATCTGATTTAATACTTTCGATTGTTTTGGTTTTTCGGTTATAAAAGTTTATACTTGTACATTGTTCTCTGTTTGAAAGGTAGCATTTAATCAGTTCTAGGACTATGCCTCTTATTCCTATGCTCTCGAGTTTATTTATTATTTTGCTATGTGAAACGCAGTCAAACGCTTTTGACATGTCGAGTAATAAGGCCACACCTTTTTGTTTATTGTTTATATCATCCCATACCTGTTTTAGACACTCAAATATTGCTGATGTTGTGTTTTTGCCTTTTTGGAAGCCAAACTGATTTGTATTTAAGATATGGTTTTCTTCCAAAAACGACATTATTCTGGTGTACAATACTTTTTCAAAAATTTTTGAAAAACAGGGTAATATAGCTATTGGTCTGTAGTTTGCCATATCATTTGTAGGTCCTTTTTTATGTAAGGGTCGCACTATGGATTTCTTTAATTCACTAGGAAAACGGCCTGTTTCAATTGACAAGTTAATTATGTGTGATAATGGTTCTGCGATAAAATCTATTGTACTTTTTATTGCCTGTATGGGAATGTTGTCATGTCCTGCACTTTGTTTGTTTTTTATCTGTTTAACAATGTTTTTGATTTCTTGAGCACTAACTGGGTTGAGATATATGCTTTTACCATTTTTTTGAATAATCAGGTCTTGTTTTAGATTTTTCCCATCATTTTTGGTTATATTGGTAAAGTAGCTGTTAAATGAATTGGCTATATCTAAGGGGTCTGTGATTTCAATGTTGTTGATTTGCAAACAGTCAATAGATGAGGGAATAGTATTTGTTTGAGTAGTGTTTTCTTTAATAATTTTCCAGGTAGCCTTGCTTTTATTGTCACTTGCATTAATATAGTTAATGTTAGAATTTTTTTGTGAAACTAAAACAATTTTTTTCATTATTTTACAATATTTTTTATAGTCATTCAGACGTTGTTTGTTTTTGCTTTTTATACATTTTTGGTACATTTTCCTTTGTATACCTTTGTATACCTCCTCCGGTGGTTCGTCAGTCAAAAATAAGAAAATTTTCTTAATTCGTAACCGGTTATAAACACGGGTACAAACGAACGAAAACGAAACGTTCTAAAAGATTTCTAAGGACAAGTTGTAATCAGCTGTCACGTTTTTTCCAGAAAAATCAATGGCGGATTTACGTATTTGCCGCCAGTAGACTTTTAATTTTTTGCTTATGATACCTTTTTCCGTAGACTCCATGATATTTAGGTAAACAAATTAATATTTTACGGTTTTCAATACGTAATAACATAAATTGTCCGAAATTTGCCGCACCTAATCTGCCGGTCTAGGCTCTAGCCTACTCAGCCTGCTGGTAAATCCGCCATTAAAAATCTATATACCTACCTATTTAAAAATGAATCGTGGTTGTTAGTTTCGCTAAATCTCGAGAACGGCTGAACCGATTTGGCTAACTTTGGTCTTGAATATCTGTGGAAGTTAAGGGAAGGTTTAAACGATGAGAAAATACAAAAATGTAGAGAGTACAATAGGGATGTTTACTAAAAAAATATAATTAGTCCGTCATACAGATTGTCAAAAATATTAGACACGTATTTTTTTCTTTTGTCGATTTAACACAAATCGATGAAGATATAGCCTGTTAAAGTTCCGCGTGACGTCACTAACCGCTATGAAATGTACCGGCTAGTACAGTCACGAGCCCCCACTCTCAAACTTTGACAAGGTTTATCTTAGTCAATAATTGTTTGATTGACAAAAGAAAAAATACGTGTCCAATATTTTTCAATAATCTAACTTTTTTTTTTTTTTTTTTTTTATTTCGAATAGGTTTGCGTTTGACTACACACTGCCTGATGTTAAGCAGATGTGCGGTCTAGGGTGTAGCACGCTTACCTAGAAGATACCTATTTACTCGGGATTTGAAGACACTCACGTTGTACTTTAACGGAAAGACAGACCCAGGCAAAGCATTCCACATTCCGGCTGTTCGTATGAGGAATGAGGATTCGAAACGCTTGGTTCTAACGCGCGGAATGTCCACAATAAAAGGGTGATGCTTTGGTCGCGTCCGTCTAGCCGTACGATAGAAGAAAGGGGCAGGGGGGACCAGATTGTGCAACTCCTGGGCGCACTCTCCGAAGTGTATCCGGTAAAAGACCGACAAACACGCTACCTTGCGACGATGCTCAAGACTTTGCAGCTGCGTCTTAGTCAAGGTGTCGTTGTCAATCAGCCTCCTGGCTCGCCTCTCAATCGACTCCAGAGCCTCCAGTTGATAACTGACGGACTAATTATAATAATGATTTTCATACCCAGTAAACATCCCTATTGTAGTTAAAACGTGAATTTAATTTTCCTATAGATACAAAACGTTTCCGCACGTAAAATATCAGTTTACAGAATCAGATGGTGAAATGAAGTTCACCGGGCTGCTAGTAAAAAACAATTTAATTATACGAGTATTATCGTCGAGTTGAACATAGTAGCCCCCTTCTTAGCGTCATACGGAGCAGACTTGTTCAATTAATGCTACTAAGTGTGAATGAACTGCTAAAACTAGCTTTTGCGTCGCAAAGCGTTTATGTAGCAACTTAACGTCACTTGTGCCGTAACTTAACGTCAGTTGTGATGTGACTTGACGTCACTTTTGTAGCGTCATTTTATGCGAGACGGTAGACGCTTCAATTACATGGTTGTTTTTGACATTGCTTTTCTAACATTGTTGGTTTGACGGAAATAGCTTTCGAAAAGTACAAATAGTACTAAATACTTTGACTGTTTCATCCGACGAACGACTCAAAAATGAGGCATGGAATTACAATAAGCCTTAATTAACATGGACATAACTACTAGAGTTGTGTATAGCCGTGGTGGTCAAGAGGTAGTGACACCCGCCTTACAATCGTGAGGTCGTGGGTTCAAATCCCCGGTCCCGTACCAATGAGTTCTTTGAAATTTATGTACGGAATTTCACACCACTGACTTTTCGGTGAAGGAAAACATCGTGAGGCAACCTACATACGTCCGTAGAAGAAATTCGATGGCGTATGTGAATCCACCAACCCGCACTGGGCCAGCGTGGTGGATATGGCCCAACCACCCTTCGTGGGTAGGCCTACGTCCTGCAGTGGACTATTAAAAAGGACTGATACAGTACAGTACAACATGGACATACCTACTAGAGAGAAATTTGCATTTTCATCAATATAGCGCAAAAGCTAGATATTTTTCTTTAACGATAATTTAAAAAATATAAATTCCGTTACTTTACAAACATACCTAATACCTTGTATTTTTAATAATCTTTGCTAATACTATACTGTTACAGGATCATACTTATTACTCAGTAGGTACATGTTGCTTAAGAACGGCATATCAAGTAAATATTACATTATGGCCCCTAGGTGTATAAAACATACTTTACGAGCTATTTTCAGACCTATCAGATATACATATTACACAAATCAAATTATAACAATCGACCAACCCGTTTTGAAGGAGTTGGATACAAACACAGTAACACCAGATTTTTATATATCTACCTATTAGGAGATTTGGAGTTGGTTGTTCACTTTCCCGTGAAAAGATATTCGCCATAAAGCGAGGGGGGAGGCGACAACATTACAATATAATATCTTTATTTGCGGGATATGAGCCGCTCATAAAACGCCGACAATTCCGCCTCGCATGCCGCTCGGGGTTGGCGAGGGGGACAAGTCACAAGCAGATAGTTTAGCGTGAAAAAAAAAACAATAATTCACGAGTCAAGCAAAATACCTAAAACTGTTTAGTAAAATTTCACTTTGTAGATTAATGTATTATTTAATATTTATTTACATGTAATGTACAAAGAGTGTAATGTTTTTAGTTGGCTATGCGCTGAATAATATGTGGTTACCCATGAATTGTCTATGCTACCTACTTAACTATTTTAATATTGTGTTTTGTTCGCATATTGTGTTGATATTTTTGATTTACCTACGAACGACCCCTTTTTATTGGTTTATTTACGTTATAATTGTTAATTGTTCATACAGAAGTTAAATAGCCCACTGACCTATATGCGCATGTTACTATAATGTAGTATTTAAGATTACGAGTATCACATAATTGAGACGATATGTTTCTTGTGATATAACAATAAAGATCTTTGAACCTAAAATAAGTTAAGTAGTCGATAGAGAAGAAAACGAGACATTAGAAATATCCATCTATGCCAAAACATATTCATCTATCCACTAGAAATATGCATCTACCCATGCCGTTCTCTGCTCTATAGATTGATCTGCTTAATTGCTCAAACCTTTTATTAATTTTACAAATATTTCTAATTTTGACATTCATTGCTTTATATCAGTAGCACATCTTATGATCTCGTACGTAAAAATAGAGCTATGGCTTTCTGAGACTGCTTCAAAATGTACTATGTTTTCACAAACTCTCTTTATCATTTTTCCTTTGTACTGTAACGTTTACAACTTCTGCAATATTTGTTATTATTAGGTAAACTTTCGCGATTTTAACGCATTATTCTTATATACTACGGGACTAATCGCACACTGTAAACATAAGATGAATAATTACCTCATTATACCGACGTTTCAGCCAAGTTGCATCGATCGCGGTCACTTTCACTTGTAACAGGGTAAAAATTGGAAAATACGAGTAAAACCAGTGGTACTAGTGTCCGACACACACGCGACCGGCGGCGCGGAGTTTACTCCAACTTGAAATCGCTCCTGCTGCCGCCTGTGGCTTAGCCGCGGCTCGTATTTCGCTACGATATTGCGGACGCGAAGGCACGCGGCAGATATTGCGGTAACAGTATATTGCGTTTTCACACTTATTCCTACCACACGCCTTATACTTTCTTATATGTATGTGCTTCTTGGTGAGAGGGAGTGGGATAGTAATATGTTTTGTAGGTACGTCTATTGTGTGACATAAAATGTCGATATACAGACTTATACAGGGTTATTTCTAATCAATTATCATCCTTTCAGGGGCTTATTTCTTACATCAAAACTAACAACTTTTGTTCTGCGACTTATGTAAAACTAAAAAAAAAAAAAATCTGCTGTTCCATACATTTAATTTTGGTCGCGTGTGAACAATATTTTTCTATGGAACACCAATTTTATTTTCAGTTTTGACAAATGTCGCATAACAATAGTTGTTAGTTTTGATGTACAGAATAAGCCCCTAAAATGATTCTAATTGATTAGAAATAACCATATGTATAGCATGTACCTACTCAATAGGCATGTTAACTGGGTAAAAAAATCATTATATTAATTAGTTTGTTACTTAGTTACTTAGATTATAAAAAAAAATTGATTGACAAAAGAAAAAATATACCTATATTTTAATAAATCTATCTGACGGCTAATTATATTTTTTAGTCATCTAGCCTATTAGCTTTACTGTACTGTACTGTATCAGCCTTTTAATAGTCCACGGCAGGACGTGGGCCTACCCACGAAGGTTGATTGAGCCATATCCACCACGCTGGCCCAGTGCGGGTTGGTGTATTTACATACGCCATCGAATTTCTTCTACGGATATATGCAGGTTGCCTCACGATGTTTTCCTTCACCGAAAAGCGAAGAACTCATTCGTACGGGACCGGGAATTGAACCTACGACCTCACGATTGTAAGGCGGGTGTCAATACCTCTAGACCACCATGGTTTTTAATGGCATGGCTATTTTTTTTATTTTTGAGTGTGTATTTTTATTATTTCATTCGCTATAACGGCTTTTGTGTAGCCTTCCCCAAGTCTATTCACCATAGGTACATTTTAAAGTTATAATATAATTATACACTAGGCTGCCGATATCGAACACAATCAATTGAACCGCCCCACGCTCATAGAGTAAACCATAGTTAAATTCAATGCCCTTTTTGTACCCTGCGGGGGAGTGCAGTGTTATACGTCTGTTGATTTGTAATGAATACACACTATTAGTGTAAAGTTTAATTTTCCTAAGATTTTTGATTTTTAAAATGATGTAGGTACATATTTTAAAATTGTAATACTTTTATTTTATTTATTTGATACTTCTTCTTAATCGTGCTTAAGTGCCACTCTTGTCAGAGTGGTCGTGGTTGCGTGGATGGTTCACGGAGGCTCCTCGCCGTTGTCATCTCTTCCCAGGGCTGCTGCACGTCTCGCTATGTTCCTCCATCTGTGCCGATCATTCGCATCACGAGCACACTGCACCACGGTAGACTGTGTGGCTTTTTTAATTAGATCGGTCCAGCGAGTTGGTGACCGACCTGGACTTCGCTTGCCTTCCACTTGGCCCTGCACTACAAGTCTCTCCATCGAGTACTCATTCCTGGAGATATGTCCAAAGAACTTCAGTATTCGCAACTGCACAATCGACGATAACCTATCTTGTATGTGAAGTTCTTTGAGAATGGAACTGTTAGTGCGAAACGCTGTCCATGGTATTTTCAACAGTCGTCTCCAACACCACATCTCCAGCGCATCGATTTTCCGGCGATCCTGCAGCTTAAGTGACCATGTTTCAGCTCCGTAAAGAAAGATCGGAAAGACTAGGCACTTCATAAGCCGAACCTTGGTCTTCTTGGTTATACGCCTGTCTTTCCATATTTTCCCTAGTCGCTCAACTGCCGATCTGGTGATAGCGCATCGTCGTTTGATCTCATCTTCGCATCCTCCAGAGTTCGAAATGTTAGCACCGAGGTAAATGTATTTTTCTACCACTTCGCAATTGGCTATTTTCTGCCCTGCTGTGTAATTGAGTCCAGCCCGGTCTACTACCATTACTTTTGTCTTATCCCTATTAAGGGCAAGCCCAAATTGGAGACTAGTGGTTTCCAGACGAGTCAAAAGCTCCTCAAGATCTTCTTTTGTTTGCGCTATAAGAGTAGTTATTTGATACACAAAACAGATAACAATCAAATTCTTATTCTAAACTTAGTAGCTAAATTTTACACTGGATTGTCGTCCAAGGTATGTGTATACAGGAAAACTGTAGCAAGCTTCCAGAGGGGTACCTACAAAGCGGCACTGAAATTATCTAAAGTTTATTGATCAAAACAAGGAAACAAAGAGTCTATAAGTAAAATAGAAAATTCACTGAACTGAATTACTCAGGCGTAGCGTATTTGTGGCGTCAGAACAATCCAGTTTGCAATTGAAATGGAGGATATATTTTACAGTTTTTTTATAAGCATTGAAATTGGGATGAAATATGTCCAATTAGGAGTGTTTTTTAGTAAGTGAAATTGCTTCTCTAACATTGTTGGTTTGATGGAAATAGCTTTCGAACAGTACAAATACTTTGACATTTTCATCCAACGAACGGCTCAAAAATGAGACATGGAATTACAATGAGTATTAATTAACACGGACATACCTACTAGAGAGAGAAATTTGCATTTTCATCAATATAACGCAAAAGCTAGATATTTTTCTTTCACATTACTAAAAAATTATAAGTTCCGTTGTATTGACGAGCCATTCTGACGATAGGGTTAAAAAAAGATGTGTTATTTTTATAAATTTGAAGTGAAAAAAGGTTAGTGACCTTTGCTCTACGGGCGCAATATAAGGTATTCAATGTTAGGTGAGACAGGAGGTGAGGAGAATCGACTACCGAAAGAACAATTTTAGGCCCGACGCGTTTTTAGGGATTGATTCGGTGCGTCCTGGAAATTGACGGTAACAGAGTATTCTAAGACACTTCTTTCTTTAAGACACACTTTCAATAGGTTAGACGTAATTTCTAAGATGTAATATAATTACGCACTAGCTTATCGATATTGAACACAGTCAATTGAACCGCCCCACGCTCATAGAGTAAACCATAGTCCAAATTCAATGCCCTTGTTGCACCCTGCGGGGAATGCAGTATAGTGTACCTACGGCCGTTATTTTGGAATCAATACTATTACGTTTAGTGTGTAAGATGTCCCAAAATATTTATTCATTTTTATTTATTAAGATTATTGATTTTGAACATTTTTTGGCTTTGTCATCAAGTTCGCACGGATCATTGTAGTAATTATTACATTATTGTTGATTTATCAAAAATGGCTTAGCCGATTTCGATAAAATTTAACTGGGACCTGCCAAACAAAAAAATAGTTAACGAAATAGAACTGAGATTTTTTTTTTTTTAAAATTAATTTCCGCAGACTCCGGGGTCTGTGCCTTTTGTTAACTAAAATTTACAATTATTTGATTATACACAGAAAAAAATACTATGAAAACTGGCGTGGTGTTAAGTAGCAGTATATAATCTACTAAAATAAAGCGTGAATAACACCTGTGCTCAACTTTAATTAACGCTATAAGTTGGTGGTAAATAAGCACTTCAAAAATTTGACGCTTGCGTTGGTGGGCTGGCTCAGTTCCGAAGATCCGAAGGGGCAGGTTCAAATCCTGCGTTCGGTTCAGATTTTTAAAATGCTTATAACAAAGATAACTCTTTGAGATAAAATCTAGAATGGACAGCACTCAAAATAAAATCATAACATTAATTATTATGCTTAGCAAAAAGTTATGCGTGATCATAAATAAAAAAAATACGCGTGTCGACTTGAGAATCTCTTCCTGAGAATGCAATCTGAGGATTTCGTCGGTTAATAAAATAATGTAATTATGTTGTGAGTATAGCAGCAACGTTGCACCCCCGTGCGCCGTGGCGTGATATTAAATACGAGTTTCCTTTGAAACGTGACACCCAGCAGGACTAGCTCTACACAATGTTCACAAACATTGCTTACATTGAGTATACTGCTAGGTATGTACCTACTCTTTTATTGAATGGATGATTTGAGACGCGTGTGCATACGAATTTATTACACTTTTGACAGCGCAAGAAATAGCGAGATAATGATGGGAAATATATAACACTGTTGTTTACTTTTTGACTGACCCAATAAAAATGTAACCAAGTTTTTGCATTTACCATCCAGAGGGAACGTCGTTGAACAGTCAAGTGAAGCCGGTTTTTTATACATGTGTGAGTGCGTCGTTGTTGCGCCGCCATTGTTTGACTGACAAGCCAAGGCGTAGTGTCATAGTTACCTGGATGTGTGTGTAATTGTCTGTACACGGCGAGGCGTAGTTTTGGTTGGCTTCACTTGTTTATTCACAACATTCTCTCTTGATTTTTTTATTTGCTCTGAGGCATTTACCTTCATGTCTTTCTGAAATTCACTAAAGTAATTGATTAAATAAAATGCTATGGCAATTTTGATAAATATTTGCTAATAATCGGCCAAGTGCAAGCCGGACTCGCGTACGAAGGGTTCCGTACAGTATGGAACCTTTAGTATATTTTATTTTAATTATATTATATATATATGAGAATAATGTTCTCATTATTAAAAAAAAAAACAGGACAAGTGCGAGTCAGGCTCGCACATCGAGGGTTCCGTACAAATCCAGAAAATTTCCCAAAATTAAAAAATTTAAAAAGTAAGTTGTTTAAATCTCTATACCATAACGATCGACAAAAGCGTTTATCGATATACGTATACAGTTTAAATTTCAACTCGATATCTTTACGCTTTCCCGAGATAAAGAGTCTTGACATATTCGCGGTAATTTGTTGAGGTGGTTGGAATCATATTTATGCAAGCGATCCCAGGCGGTTGTTGTTGGTGGTTATTGTTCTAACTATATAGATATAACCTCAGGTGTCCCACAAGGCTCCATATTGGGCCCGTTACTATATGCGTGCTATCTATATGATGTTGGTGAAAGTATTCAGCATTCCAAATATCTCATGTATGCAGACGACATGAAGATTTTTATGAAAATTGATAACATAAGTGATTGTTCGTTACTGCAAGCTGACCTTAATCGTCTTGCTGATTACTACAAAACTAATCGTATAGGTATCAATGTGGGTAAGTGTCACTGTGTCTCGTTTACGCGTAAGAAAGATTCCTTTAACTTCGATTATCAACTAACTGAAGTTTACATTTCTAGATCAAACATAGTACGAGACTTAGGAATTCTACTGGACTCCAAATTAACCTTCTCCAATCACATTGAATCTATTATTAATAAATCTTATAAAAGTCTTGGTTTTATTTTACGGGTCTGTAAACCTTTTTCTGACATTAATTGTATTAAATTACTTTATTACTCTTATGTACGTAGTATTCTTGAATACTGTAGTACTATTTGGAATCCAGCATACATCACATACATTAGGGACATAGAGAACATTCAACACAAATTCATAAAACACCTTAATTATAGAGCTCATAAATATTGTACTAACTACGAAGACTCTTGCAAGTATCACCTCCTTACTAGCCTTGAAAATAGACGCACCGTTTTGGATATGACCTTTTTACATGGCCTGTGTAATGGATATATAGATAATCCAGACCTATCCAGGAACATCCTGAGCTTTTGTACTCCAATGACTCGCACTAGGCATACTAAATTGTTTGCTGTATCGCATTCTCGCACGAACTATGCACAAAATTCAATTGTCAATCGCTTACATAGAACATATAACATAAGATTTAATAATTTAATTGACATTTTTCATAATCAAAAAGAAAGATTTAAAAAAGAGGTGTTTCAAATATTACATGACACAGTTAAAGCATAAATTTATAATATTATATTTGTATGTTTAAATAGATTAATTTATAATATAATTATGTAAATGTAAATAACATACACATACACACACACACACACACACACACACACACACACACACACACACACACACACACACACACACACACACACACACACACAAATAAACAGCGCAACTGTATAATAAGTATAATGTTTATTATGTTGTGAAACTGCATAAAAATTTGTTTGGTAACATAGTATAAATCAGTTATTGGCCTTAACTTTAGTTGTTAAGTTAATGTAATGTTTTTTAAGGGCTGTTGATTTTAATAAATAAATAAAATAAAAATAAAATAAAATACACACATACGGACAGACCGACAGACGGACGGACGGACAGACGGACAACAAAGTAATCCTATAAGGGTACCGTGTTTTCCGTTTGAGGTACGGAACCCTAAAAATGGTGGAAAGTAAATTTGCTATTGATATGGGTACTATGAGTACCTACCCATGTGGTATTTTTTGGTTTACTGCAAAGAAAAACATTGTTTTTCCTTGTTGTTATATTTTTTCTCTAAGCCACGTGTTCGCAGCACAAAGCATTCATTCCGCTCAATTAGAGATGAGCGTTGTAATCGAATTATGTTATCGAGTTCTTTTATCGCATTGTCGATTATAACAATGGAGTTTTTGTTGGATTTTAGCAAAGAATTTGATATTTTTTCTTCTAATTACAAGCTAAGTATTTGTAACGTCTGCGTTGTTTCTGAATCACGGCTGCTATTTGACGGACATCGCTATTCGAAAAAAATCAGCCAAGTAAGAGTTGCACTCGCACATGAAGGGTTCCGTACCATATGGGAGCCCCTCAGCAAAAAAAAAAACACATTTGTTGTTATAGCGGCAATTGAAATACATCATCTGTGAAATTTTCAACTCCCTAGCTATCACGGTACATGTGATACAGTCTGGACAGACGGACAGCGGAGTCTTAGTAATGTTTTTAGGGTTCCGTACCTAAAGGGTAAAAACGGAACCCTAAAAACATACTTTTAGCGATAAGGAAAATAGTGAAAAAGTCAGAAGGTACTTGCGGACATCTTTACTATCAGTGGCAGTTATAACTTAAAATTATAAAATAAATTACTTTATAAAATCAGCCAAGTACGAGTTGCACTCGCACATGAAGGGTTCCGTACCGTATGGGAGCCCCTCAGCAAAAAACACGTTTGTTGTTACTTATAGCGGCAATTGAAATACGAGTACATCATCTGTGAAATTTTCAACTCCCTAGCAATCACGGTTCATGAGATACAGCCTGGACAGACAGACAGCGGATTTAGTAATAGGGTTCCGTTTTTACCCTTTAGGTACGGAACCCTAAAAACAGACTTTTAGCTATAATGAAAAAGTCAGAAGGTACTTGCGGACAATCTTTTCTATCAGTGGCAGTTATACCTGTTTTGTCTGCTTCGAGCAAATATCTATAGTAAAATTGTTTAATAATGCTTTAAATTACCTCCTTTCTGCTTAGTACAGCAGTTCTGGATAATCTGGGTTATCACATCGGTGAAAATCGATCCTCAGCGGCTCTTTGACTACATCTAATGATAAGATACATTCTATCTGGAGTCAATAAACTTTTTGTGTGAAACAGCTGATTTTTCTTCACAATTTCAGGGTTAGTCCCATAGTTAAAGTGGTTCATAGCTACTGTTTGAATCGCCATCTTTCTACCTAAAAGGTCATTCAGACCGATTTCACAACTTTTATGAATAATTCTATACAGGGTTATCTGCTTGCTCTGTACAAAGCCGAAAGGGGGTAATTAGACCATCATTATGAATAACTTTTACTATGGTGCCAATCCGAAATTCGAGAAAGAAATTAACTGTTTATAATAAAATTGCAACTCTGAATCGACAAAATTTTTGAAAGAGGTTTTTCTTAAATTCCGGGTTGGCTTATAGTAAAAGTTTTTCATCATGATGGTCTGAATTACCTCTTTAGGCTTAGTACACCAGTTCTGAATAACCCTGTATTTATAAATAACTCCAACTCTACATTTCATATCATAGATATTACAAAAATATTTTTTTTAACACTTGAAAATAGCTTATAAACCTTCGCAAACCAAAGTTATCATAATCATACCCACTCGAGCGCATTCAACCTCCCCCTCTATCATCAACAACCCACTACTCCCGTCCCTCTCCCACGAATCCGATACCTTTTATATTTCAAGCACCACTTAGCGGATATTGCTATCTCATTTCATCCTGCATATAAAGGGGTATATCTATCTCGCGTCCACTCGAGGTCAGTGGATGCAACGTGAGTTTTCATTGTAAAGAGGTATAATGAGACTGGATTCAATTTGTTGAAGGGTTGCTTTTGAACCGGTTTTTAGCTGAATTTTCCGGTTTTTGCTGTGTAGTGGAGGAGATAGCTTTAATAGCGGCCAATGCGAGTTGGAATCTCGCATCAAGGGTTCTGTATACTTAGTGTAACCTGTGTAACACTATCAGGGGTTCCTAGGCAGTGCCATTCTCGGAGTCTTTAAAGCCATTGGAAGATGTTTCAATAGTTTTTCAATACCTGGCATCTTAGTGATTTGTACGGAAAGGCAAGCCTGATTCGCACTTGTCCAGTTCATTTTGCGTTCACGGGGCCCCTAGTCGATGCGGGGCCCCATAATAGCAGCAATGGCTCTCTTCTCCTCATATTTTTTTGAAGTAACTAAAAAAGCCTTATTATCATTGCGCTCGCTACGCTCTCAAATGATAGAGTAAGTTGTCTTGCGTTGTGCACACTTATTGAAACTACTGTAAGAATTTTCGCATTCTGTTTACTCGCGTATTAAATTATAGCGCAGTAAACAGTAGAGCATTCCATACAATAGAGCATCCATCCAATAGAGCATTTTGAAGTTTTTGAGAACAAATTAACACATAGCTTTATAGTAGGATGTTTTTGCCTTATTTTTTTTTTAAATTATGAAAATTTGTATTATTTTCTTATTAAATTTCAGTAAAAATAGGAAAATTTTCGTGCTCGCTTTCTCGCCAGTGTTCGGTTTATTTTCCTTATTTAAGTTAGTATATAAAATGTTAAATCTAGAAAAACGTAAAACGCTAGAGTCGCGTAATTTCCGTCAACTAACTACCTAATACAACTTGATGATCGCTTAATACGTGAGGTGCTTTACCTCTTGGTTTTGTCTTTATGCGCGGTCAGCTTAAAAAAATGGTTTTCCAATGTCGTGCAGAAACGAAGAACGTTTGTTTCGCTTGCAGTTCGATCTAAAAACTTTTATAGGTAACAATAATACGATCCATGTTAAAATGTTCACACTAGTAAACAAAGTCAAAACGAATATATACCTATATATTAATACTTACTACTTTTTAGGCCGACCGTAACACACGGCGGGGGCGCTTCCTCATAATTATTATTAGCCTAGGGCGTTCTGACCTCTTAATCATGCCCTGTCTATGACGAGAAAAATCATCCAAAGTTACAAACTAAAGTAGACATTAACAGGCCAATTCAAACTCCTTGGGACTATGAAGCTATAAGCTCTGCAAAACCCAATCCTCGCGCATAAGTGAGTTTCAATCAGGATTGTGTTATGCGAGCTTGTAGCTGACATCACAGCATCCAATAATTATGATTCGGTCTATCCTACTAATATTATAAACACGAAAGTTTGTGAGGATGGATGGATGGATGGATGGATGGATGTATGGATGTTTGTTATTCTTTCACGCAAAAACTACTAAACGGATTGAGATGAAACTTTGCAATAATATCCTACTAATATTATAAACGCGAAAATTTGTGAGGATGGGTGGATGGATGGATGTTTGTTACTCTTTCACGCAAAAACTACTAAACGGATCGAGATGAAACTTTGCAATAATATAGCTTATATATCAGAATAACACATAGGCTACTAATATTATAAACGCGAAAGTTTGTGAGGATGGATGGATGGATGGATGTATGGATGTTTGTTACTCTTTCACGCAAAAACTACTAAACGGATTGAGATGAAACTTTGCAATAATATAGCTTATATATCAGAATAACACATAGGCTATATATTATAATGATGTTGCGTCAAAAATCAAAATATCATGCGGGGGAAGCCGCTGGTTAAAAACTAGTACTATATACATAGTAATAAACATTCCGACTAAAATGAAAGAAAAGATGGGCCAAAAGCAGAGACGCTACATAAATTAAGTATAGATCACATATCTATTGATCGATTACCGAAATAAATCTCTAGCAGCGTTAGTTTGAAAATAGATTTTGAATCTACGACGTAACCTAACCTACTCTACCAATTTACATTAATTTATAAACACACAGCTGAGTTGAAAACCTCATCCTCTTATAAAAGTCAGTTGAAAAACATATCCATGAGCTTTTATCAATTTTTTTAAGTTGTGAAAAGAATTAATCTTCTTTACATTCAATAACCACATATCATCTATATTAATAATTTCGTCAAGGGGTACGGTAGACTCGATTGAAACTTTATCTGAATGATAAAACATAAAAAAATAATGATTTCGAGTCGACAACATATATCCGGAAAATTCGGATTATCGAGTATTTTAATAAATTATAACGGTGCTGACAAACAAAAACACGGTGTCCATATTGACACCGGATGACGGATGACATAAACTGAGAAGTGTTGCCAGCACCACAAATAAAGAATCTGCTAAAATGGTGTTAAAATTGTGACAAAATAATGCTATATAAACATGCTAAAAATTGTGATAACATTTTTCAATATGAAATGAAACGTAACATAATTATAAAATTATTATTAATTAAAAAATATGTGTTTTAATCGACTATGACCTATTATTATGTTATGAAATAAAATGTAAGTATCTTGGTCTTGGATCTTGCCTACAGAGCGTAGTGCGTTCTCTGGAACTGCGTAAGACTAGCAGCATTTCCTTGCCCTTTTTAAGTCGAATCTTATCAGTATAAAAAAATAGCATTTAAAGTTTTTACCGACAAACAATTGCGTAGCATAATTTTTAATACTGAATGTATTAAAACTAAAAGAAACCCGTTCAATTTCGTCATTTGAAAGTGGTAGCGTTAAAAACGATATTGCTGACATAAATCTGCAATTCTGCATGTAATTTTAATGGTAAAAAACTTATTGTACAATTATTTTACATGCTAAAAATATGACGTATGCTAAATTGCAAATAAATATGCTAAACAAGATGAAAATATGCTAAATTTAGCATAAAAATGCTAAATTGGCATCACTGATCTTGAGCAGTCAAGTTTTTTATGTTTTGGCGTCGCGTTTTGGTGCATTTGCCAGTATCAAGTGTTAAGTTTTAATAATTTTTGATAATATTGTATCAAAATAGTCACTGTCGTAGTCACGTTAAGGTCCAACCTATAGTTAGTACCACAGATATCTAATATACTAGGTTAGTACCTAACCGAAGGTTAGGTACCTACTTAATGTTTTCAATGATCCGAAACATAAAATAGGACAGGAGTGTAGGCTATTAATTTTGTGAATGTAGTGATCAGACTCCACTGGAGAAGCAAAGGATACAGGCTACATAAAGTACATCATAGTATATCACCAACCGGCCTTTTTGGAAATCTATGAGCCTTATGTCCAGCTGTGGACGTCCTACGGCTGATAGATAGATAGATAATCATAGAAAATATAATACTTGCCATACCTAATCTTTAAAGTTGACGTTGCCTTTCTTTTCGTTTTATCAGAATGTATAGATACATTTTCAGTACTTATTCTTTTAGTTTTGAGCAATTACTTTGGGATATTGTTTACACCCATCATTCCGAAATTACTTATTTTATAATATATGTCTTTCATAATTGTTTTGCTTGACCTTCATCATTTTGTTATCAGCCTAATCTCCTTGCCATAGATGAAGGATAAGTTTTCGCTCAGAGCAAAGCGATCCTTCCTTCATCTATGCTCCTTGCATTTGGTAATCATTGTCATGATTGTAAAAAATTGATGCAGCGAAGAGCTCTTCGTAAAGATGGTGATCAAGTAAAATTATGATGAGTGTGTGTGTATTATAAGTCATATTTCACCCGAGCGAAGCCGGGTTGTCATCTAGTAGATACTTAAAACCCAAGATACAATACATCAAATCAATTCACTGGATCCCAATAAAACCCTTGAAAATATCAACCCAACCCAATTTAGTAAAGAAAATAAATCTATAGAATTATTATACCAATATTATACCTTGTTAAAAAGTTTCATAATAGCTCCTCACGATCCCTTCTGACCATTTGAAACCGATATAACCTTTTTGAAATTTAAAACGGGTAAATACATGATGATAGAGTATTGTAGAGATATCAATATTGAACTTAATTTAGATGACAGTAGAGTTAAATTTTGCTAAAATTTGTTTCAATTTTTGGGATCTTTGAAAGATCGGTAAATGAAATTAAAAAAAAAAAACAAATTCTATTTATAATAATATTATAATTTAAGGTAATCCAGAAACTATCAAAGATTGGAGCTTTCATGAAAATATTAACGAAACTATGGCTGTCAGTCACGGCTTCCGGACGCGACTGACAGCCGCGTCCGATAGTATGTTTCCGGCTTTACGGGCACCAAAGAGGTTTTGTTCTATAAACTCGAATAAATCCTCCTTACAATGACCGTTGCCAAGCAATGCAAAGAGGTTTAATTCGGTTACACAAAATAAAACCGCTTTAAAATGTCATTAAATGTTTTAAGTTAGGAAATCATACAAATTAGACGTTCCAAATTTAAAGCACTTTATTCCCTAGGGAGTTTCATACAACATTATTGACCTGCCCAATGCCCATAGCCTTCGAGATTGTGTTATTGTGTTAATTTACGTTGAGATTGCAGGACATATAATGAGTCATTTCAGGTGGAATGAACAATGTTATTACCTACCTGTAAGAAACGGAACATTATTCAGTTTAATATTTATAGAGTTTTGAGCTCAATTCGTACTTTTTTTAGAGATCTTCAAAAGATGATAAAGCAAAATTGAGTCTAATATAATAAGGGATTAGAGCTTAAAACTGAATGTTTTAAGCTTCGTGTCAATTCAAGTGATCTTTAAAAACATGATAACGTGGAATTGAATCTTATCCTGCTAGATTTAGAGTCGAAGGTGGTGTGCCAGTGTGAGAGTAGTTGAAGGACCCTAGTGTCGGAGGTAATGGTTCAGTAATCGGCCGACGCTGAGGGTACTGCGTTTGATATGTTTTGGTTTTGAAATATAGATTCTGGATAGGATAACTGTTTTTTTACGTAGTATTAGCAAGTAGGTACTATTATTAGCACTACTACTTGAAAAATCTGTAAAACTATGTAAACAAGGTTATGTCGTCAAAAATGCCACAACCGACTTTAATGATTGCAATGTGCTACGTACAAAATTCGAATAGTACCTCGGTAACAATGGTAAGTAGGAATGAGCGCATTACTACTTACCATTGTTACCGAGGCACTAATTTGTATGTATTTTTTTGTATTGATATTTTCGCCAAGTGTGAATCGATTAAACTTTTTTTAGTTCGAAAGGGTATATTTCCCAAATGGTCCCTTTTATCGGAATTAACCGAGCCATTTTTGATAAAACAACACCAATGTACATGGATGTACGAAATGGTACAAACAATTCGAATTCAGTGGAATGAATCAAATGTAAGTCGGTGGTGCCATTTTGTGCTCTTCCATTGATTCGATATCTAATATTTTTCCCTTTTTATTTGAGACGAGTGAAATAGATACACGGCGTTCACGATTGATTTATATTTGCCAGTTGTTCATAGGGATGGGGTAATGTTTTGATCTATGGATTTGTGATTTTATTGTGTTTTTTTTTAACGATAAAGGTAGAGTTAAAAGTGAAAAGTACATATTTGAAATCATTAATGTATGACATATTTAAAATCATTAAATTACTAAAAAACACAAACAGTGTGGGCTACGATGGTATTCCTACAAATATCATAAAGCGAGTAGCGGAATATATATGTGGACATTTAAGCTACATTGTGAACTTATGTATTAGTTCAGGTCAGTGCCGGATTTGCCTAAAGGCCGACAAGGCCCAGGCCTAGAGCGGCCGGATTTTAGGGGCGGCCAAAAACATGTGTGTGTACCATAATATAATTATAAAAAGAACACTAACAAAACTGTCACATTACTGCAAAATATATTTATTTCATCTATCCCATCCTTTGAAAAATATTCCACAAAAACAGTGGAGTTGAGTTAGTCGCCCTATCAGCGGGCGGTCAGTGAAGATTGTTAACTCCAACATAATTGAAATGCAAAAATGTTCTTTAAGGCAAGTTTTACAGAGTTCACATTCTAGCTCGATGCTCATTGCTGTAGTTGGGGACACACGTGTGCGGAAATACTTTGCTGTACGTTTTAACAATAAAGCTTTATAATTTTTGGGGTGCTTCGTTGCACAATACCCAAAGTAGGCAATACGTAATTGTTTTACCATAATTTACGATTGGAGAGCCAATAGAAGTTGCCAACAATTGCCTTAAATCTTTCACATTGTGAATTTTATGAGGGTTTTCAATATTTTGTATTTTTTGAGAGGGCAGTATAACTCGCACTTGTTCTTCAGCACGTGTCTAACATTTGCTTTACCTAAACACGTTATCATAAATTAAGCTTTACGATTTTGGAAATAAAGCTGAACATGAAATATTTGTGGAAATAATTGTCTTTCAAATAAAACGTACTTTTGAAATTTTCTAAAAAAACCACCAAAAGGGGTTACATTGGTTTTACTGCATGGTCAACGACACTCCATGTTGTATCTCTCTATCTTTCTAGCTAAGCACTTAGCACGGTATGGAAATCCAGGAAGAGGACATACTAGCTACCTTTCTTCAACAATATGTGAAGAGTTTATTCGCCTGATCGCTGAAAACGTTTTAAATGCAATTGTGACGAAAATTGGGGAGGGGGAGAGGGGGGGGGGGGGGGGCAGATAAGCTGGCCTAGGGCGGCTCAGACTGCTAGTCCGCCACTGGTTCAGGTACATATCCTGAAGCACTAAAGATCTCCATAATCAAACCTATATTCAAAAAGAACAATAAAGAATGTATTGATAACTATAGGCCTATTTCCCTGATCCCCGTTTTATCAAAAGTATTTGA
Source organism: Hypomecis punctinalis (assembly GCA_949316475.1). NCBI lineage: Eukaryota > Metazoa > Arthropoda > Insecta > Lepidoptera > Geometridae > Hypomecis > Hypomecis punctinalis. The sequence continues at coordinate 20,585,319 of OX438817.1, forward strand.
AAAGTATATATGTTCGCAACTCTACGGGTATTTGGAGAAGAAAGATATACTCTGCAACGAACAAAAAGGATTTCGGGAAAAAAAGACAATAAATATGGCCATTTATGAATTTTTGCTTGGTGTAATGTCTAATGTTGACAAAACGAAGCCAGTTTGCGCCATATTCTGTGACATGACGCAAGCTTTTGACTACGTTCAACATGGTATTCTTTTTAAAAAGATGGAAAAATATGGTATTAGAGGAATAGCTTTAGACCTTATAAAATCTTGCTTATCTGATAGAAAACAATTTACAGAGATCAACAAAATAGATATTTCAAAGAAAGAAGAAGTTATATACCGATCTAGAGAGCGAACTTCGACATCAGGTGTTCCACAGGGCAGTGTAATAGGCCCTGTTATGTTTACATTGTATATCAATGACTTCCCTAAAGCTATAACTTACCCGACGATTCTCTTTGCAGATGATAGTACCGTAACAATTGCATGTAATAATAATTTGACCTATGAATCTGACATAAACAATACGTTAATATCAATAATTGAGTGGCTAAATACTAATAATTAAAAATTAATTTGGATAAAACGAACATTATGCATTTTCGACAACGTGCAATACAAAACAAGATTACAGTACAATATAACGGCGTTGAGGTCAGAGAAGTAGAATCGACTAAATTTCTTGGGTTAACCATCGATAATAAGCTTGATTGGAAAATTCATGTAGATCTACTAAGTAAAAGAATTAATTCTTCAGCGTACGCGCTGTTTTAAATTGTCTTTCAAAACGAACAAAGAGACATTATTGACTGCCTACTATGGTTTAGTAGAGTCAATTCTCCGATATGGCATTATTTTCTGGGGGAACTCTACTGACAAAGAAGTTGTTTTCAAAGCCCAAAAAAGATGCATTAGAATCCATGCATCATCTAAGAAAAACTGACAGTTGTAAGCCCTACTTCATAATACATAAAATTTTGTCATTACCATGTTTATATATTTACGAAATTGCAATGTTTGTTAGAACCAATCCCGATTTGTTCAAACAATGGGCTGAATGTAAATAATCGTACGAGGCGAGACAAAACAAGGCATTGTATACCTCGTGTCAGAACTACTCTAATGGTCAAAAGTGTCTTCTGTATGGCTCCAATTATATATAACAAAATACCACGTGTAATTAGGGAATCAAATAATGATAAATTTAAAAAAATATTGTTGAACAAGTGTTATTATCGTATTGCTGACTTTTTAGATGACAAAAAAATTCTTACTAATATTTGACATTACTTTTGACATACTTAATTAAATTACTTTGACATTACTAATTACCAATTGTGTGACATTATTTTAATACTTGACAATATATTTCAAATCTAGACATTATTTTGATTACTTGACTTTATTTTAATTTTCGTTGACATCTTTTAATTCAGTGATACCTATTCTTGATTATTGTTATTTTTTAATTTGTGAAATTTCTATTCTCTTGTTAAATTTAAATTTTAATATCATATAATTATAACGACATTTGTACGCCACAATAGGCAAAAACATGCGCTCTCAACATCTACATGTATCAAGACCTGTATACGACTTTGTTGTTGTTATACTGTTACCATGTTTTTACAAATAAATGATCTTGAATCTTGAATCTTGACACAGTAAACATAATCTATCACCGCAGAAGAATTTGTGATTATTTAATTTGTGACTTAAGATTTAATTACTTGTGACAAGATCACAAGACGCTACTTACTAATAAATTGATTATGTTTTATTAACATGAGGGGAAATCCTATGTCCAGCAGTGGACAATGGCTGAAACAACGACGAAGACAACTTAGACAACGAACATACCTACTTCACGTTTTGGTGGTTAGATGTTTATTCGATTTTAAATTATTAATGAAACTACGGGATTCTCTTTGTTAAATTCATTACAATAGTCGCTCGAAATGGTACGTTCAATGGTGTTGTAATCATTTGACAAGTTTTGACAAAATCGTGAGCCTCGTGACAAGATCAAGAGTTTTGCTACGTATCCCATAACTATTTGCGACTGTGCACGAGTAACGCAATATCAACAGTTATTTGGCTTCTTAAGGTTGATCTTTCATTAATTTTTCATAGTCTTGGCAAGACCACGAGTCTTATATTTTCATGCGACAAAGTCTTGACGAGATCAAGGGTTTTATCATGTTTCCCATCCCTATTCGCGACTGTGTACGAGTAACGCAATATCAACAGTTATTTGGCTTCTTAAGTTGATTTTTTATTAAATTTTTCGCGAGTTCAGTTCGTTTTTACAATTCCGTTGATTGCGCGTGTCGGGTGGGAAGTGTTATTTTATTGAGAAGACTTATGTGAGATTATTGCTTGTTTCGTAACTTTAGATGGCGTGTTTGAAAGTTTATTGTGACGTACGTCAAGAGGCGTGGTAGAGTGCGTTTCACGAAAGAAGTCCCCTTATGAGAAAAAATATGCCGTGTGCTATGGGCCTTACGGCTTTCAACTGGCCAAAGCTGTCTCTTTCGCGCACTTGCTAACCATAAACCATTTCAACTTGCTAATCCGTTGGGCTATGTCGGTAACCTTAGTTCTTCTACGGATTCATTCCTGATTCGATCCCGCAGAGAGACTCCGAGCATAGCCCTCTCCATAGCTCTTTGGGCTACTTGGAGTTACTGATAAGGCCCATAGTGAGAGACCACGTTTCTGTGCCGTAAGTCAA